>JAAIIK010000079.1:298273-340066 GCA_014706435.1 Silurus glanis
TGTGTGTGTGTGTGTGTGTGTGTGTGTGTGTGTGTGTGTGTGTGTGTTTTTGGGGGGTCTTGCACCAGTTCTTCTTTTACAGACAAAAAGGTCCCATTTGGACTCATCTGTCCACAGAGCGTTCTTCCAGTCCTTCACTGTCTAATTCTTGCCTTTGTGTTTTTCTGACTTTTTTACGTTTTGTTGCGTTGAAACATAAGGAACATCCGTGCGTCCCAAAAACACGGTCTCCACATTTTTTGACAGGCGTTGTAAATCTAATAAAAATCAACATCCCATGTGTCAAGGATCCACTGTGAGAACAACGTGCACACTTCCACAGACCTTGCCCTGGACGAACCCCATGTCCTGCGTTTTTTTTTTCTCTCCAACTTTCCTACTGGCTTGATTAACTCTGGTGTTCTTGGAGTAAACATTTTTTTTGTATTTTTTGTCTCCTTGGGCTTCAGTGAGTGTGCTGACATCATGACCAGGGGGTTACGGCGGTGCATCGTGGTGTCCACCCTGGCTGAGGCTTCATTCTACGCTGATGGTGGTTATGATGATATCCTCTACGCATATCCACTAACCTCTGAGAAAGTAAAGCGCTGTGCAGAGTTATCAGAGAGGATTTCTTTGTTCCACGTACTGGTGGACAACACTGGGGCGCTGCAGGAGCTAAAGGCGAAACCGCTGAAGCAGGGCAAAGTCTGGCACGTGTGGCTGAAGCTGGATTGTGACACGGGTAGAGGTAAGAGATTTTTCCGCAAGATTGTTCCAGACGGATCATTTGTGTTCGTGACGCCTACAAAACTTCACAAAAGGAGACGAGGCGTGTCCTGAGAGTCACATAGAATACAGATTAACATGGCAGAGGTAGAGCTGTAACTTCCTGCAGACACAACAGGAAAATAACTTTTTTTTGCAATACAAATTTGTAAATAGGTTACAAAAATACATGTAAATGGTATAAATTAGTCCCTATAAGTTTATCCCTAATGAGAGAACAAGTAGCAAGGGCAAGGAAAATCTCCCTGAGGTGGTATGAGGAAGAAACCTTAAGAGGAACCAGACTACAAAGGGAATCAACTAGGTGGCATCCGGATATTCGTTCATTACAGTTCCATCATTTGTTGTGATTATCATCTGTTCACTGATGGACACGTGAATGTAAAAAAAAAAAAAAGGGTCCAGATCAGGTACTTGAGGATCACGTGTAGCTCAGCAAGGAGAACTGAACCTCGTCTCGAAGCTCTGAGTTCATTCGAAGTGCATTGAGTTGATTTGTAATTATTGTTGTTTATTTTTACCTTCTGTTCTTAGCGGGTGTTCCTCACTCGGATCCTGCTGCTCTGCAGCTAGCCAAGGAAATTTCCGACGCAGAAGGGGTGGAGCTTACAGGAATCTACACCCACTGTGGAAACACCTACAAGTGCGAGGGGGAGCTGCAAATCAAGGCGGTCGCTCAGGAAACGACAAGTCTGGTGTTGCAGTTTATGGAGAAGTATGTCCTAACGTGTCCCGTGTCGTGCTTTTCAGCGAGTTGAATATTGCTTCTGATTGCAGTCCTTCTGTCATGTGTTAAAAGGCTAAAAGCTGTCGGGATCCAGGATGTGAAATCGAGCATTGGCTCCACCCCTTCGTGCAGTCACCCGGTTTTAGACATGGCTATGCTGAGTGAAGTCCATCCTGGAAATTATGTCTTTTACGGTCAGTGGTCTGCAATTCAATATTCATTTGGATGCAATAAATAATTTTTTAATTCCTTGTATGTCTGTCGTGCAGATGCGCAGCAGTCGCTTCTTGGATCCTGCAGACTCGAAGACGTTGCGGTACGGGTGCTGACGAGGGTCATAGGTCATTACCCGCATAGGAACCAGCTCTTGGTGGATTGCGGGTGGACCGCACTGAGTCAGGACGGAGCAAACCGTTTGCCAACAGGCTATGCGATCTTCGAGAACCATCCAGAGCTTAAGTGAGGAGAATTATGAAGGGCATTTTGGGAACTTTGAACGATTTCAAGAACGCTAAAACCGATCTCACTTGAACATGATTCATCAAGATCTGGTGTCTGTGAAGATCCTCAATCATCCAGGTGCGGTTACCTGGAAGTCCAGTCATGTCACTTGGACTTCGGTGTGTTCTTTCAACCAGATCGAAGATGGTGAATACTCCGAATAGATAAATGTATCAATCCAACCAAGTCAAGGTGACATGACTCAACGTCCAGTTAAGATCTGCTGGTGCCACTTTCAGATCCTTCCATAGCATCTCAACAGGCTTTTTTTTTTTTTCTCACTTTCACAGATTCTTCTCTCTTAACTCTAGCTGCTTTGATGCATTATAACTTTACCGTGCACCATTTAAGGATATTAATCTGTGGTATTTATTCTGTAGATTGGTGTCGATGACTCAGGAACACGGCGCGGTGGAACCTGTATCTGGAAATCTGGATTTCAGTCAGTTCCCTCTGGGCTCCATGCTGTCCCTCATACCTTACCATGTGAGTCAACACTGCTTGATTTGTATTATCGCTGTACCAATACTTTCGGAGGGGTTTATAATCAATGATATTGCTGCTTTAAATCTGTTGAAGGATGCTGAAGCAAAAGGTTTCATAAAGTCTTTATCAGTTTCAGGGTATTAAACAAATACAAGACTATATTCTGAATAAACAAAGTAATCTATAAACAATAACGTTGCTCCCGTTTGCAGTGTGAGATTATTAAATACCAGAGCATTCTTCAGTTCTACAGAAAATGTACCCTTCGGATTCACTCGCTCGTTTTCATCCACGTCTCGCAGCAAAATCGCAATGTCGAAACGATTCCCGTTAGCCAATCAGAAAAGAATGCATTTTTCACAAGACCCGTGCGAATCTCATCGACCAAGAATTGCTGTCAATTTAAAAAAAATTTACATTTTTGACCAAAATCATCATAAGCAAGTTGATGAGGTGAGAGAGACGAGAAAACAAAAACGCCATTGCAATTTTTTATCTTCCAAATAAAAAGTCATTCGCCGGATAAAGAAATTTTTTTGTGAAATACTGCCCTCTGGTGTACATTGATGTGCACTGAATTCCAGAATTTGTGACTGTGCTCCTTTGTTCTTTTTTTTTTTTATTGTTTTCTTTCTTTTTTTTAATGAGTGGCCCGAGTGAACTACAGTCAGTCACAGGACCGCAGTCACATGTGCAGCCTTCTCGTCTTTGTTTCTGAGTTTAAAGGAAGCCGTTTCACATGTGTGGTAAAGATGCTCTTCAAGCATTGATCATGTCCATCATATATTTCATTTTGTTTGATTAAAGATTAAATACTAGTCATGGGGAAAGTTATGCTTATTAATGGTTAATTGATGGTACTGTTTTATTATATTCATATATATATATATATATATATATATATATATATATATATATAAAATACACTATTTGGAGGTCAAGTCAACACCCCAGGCCTCCTCTTTTCACCCTATAGCAGTTCCTGACTTTGTATCTGAATGAGCACAAATCTCCACAAGCACACACTGTTCTAGTGGAACATCTTCCCAGAAGAATGGAGGTTCTTATAACAGGGGATAAATGTGGAATGGAATGTCCAGTTGTCCACACTATAAACCTTCGTTTATATAGTGCAGTGGGGCACTGCCATCTAGTGGGGAATACAGGCATGACAGGAATGAACGGCGGGATTCATATCATTTTTAGTTCTTCATTAATCTTCTTTTATGGGTTTCTGTATAAAAAATAAAGCTCATACACTCCCAAACAATTAGTCATTAATGCAAGTAAATTAAAACGTCAGTTAGCGTACCTAACACAACTACACGTTTTGTTCCTCTTTTTTGGAGGACAGGTGAGGCTTAAAAAAGTCTGAAAACCACCGATCTCGTGTATTTATATGATGGTGCACGTATGAAAACGCAGGGATGTTGAGTTGTTTGTGTTATTTGAACGGAGAACCCAGCAGGAATCCAAATGCTCAAGACTACATTATTGTGATTTACAGGCTTGTGCTACAGCGGCGATGCATCCCGTCTACCTCGTCCATTCCAAAGGAAAAGTTGTAGGCAACTGGAAACCAACACGTGGATGGTAACCTACAGGGGGGGGGGGAGAAGAAGAATTGACACTTCTATGAAGAGTGTTTAGGAATCATTTAGCTATTAAAATGGTAATAAAGAAAAGAGACAATTGAAGGCGTTTAAATGGAACTAACAATAACAATGAGTAATTATTCAAATCAGAAGTTGCGTATAGTAGATTAATATAAAGAAATTAAACAATGAAAAACCTGATCGTTTTTTTTTTTTTTTTGTATTAATGCACATTATAATACAGATATACAATGTACGGCCAAAAGTATGTGGACACCTGACCTTTACACCTGTACGTAGATCCCCCCCCCCCCCCCCCCCCCCCCCCCCCCCCCCCCCCCCCAAAAAAAAAAAAAAATAAAATTGTTGCACAGCTCTCTTTGGGATGAACCAGAACCCGGACTAAACCCCTGGAGCTTCTAAATACCTGGTCTCACTAATGCTCTTCCAGATCAAGTCAATTGGCTTTATACTCATTTCAACCATGCACAGGACCAAGGTTTTATATAAATGGCTTTATTAACGCAATTGATTCTGAATTAGCACATTGGCCACACCCCAAAATCTGGAGATTATTCTACTAAATCTTGACAGGGATGTTCAACCAGCACCTTTAGGTATGAATTTCAGGTGTACAATCTTTTGGTCATGTAGTGTATGATTAAATGAAAGTATTATTATGCATTCGAAAATCGATCTCGGGCAACTATGACAAAATCCCGTCCTGTTTTAGCACAGACACTTTTTCACTTGTCATACTAACGGTTTCAATCAAGAACTGATTGTTTTTAATAAGCTGTGTTTGTTTATTTTTGCCTAACTACAGAATCTGAATGCTCTTATGCCACATTTTTTAATGTGCAAATGTGATCAGTATAATTTTCTAATGTAGAATATGGTGTAAATAAAAAGCCAGAAAATGCATTACTATGCATTAGTTGTATTTTTAAGTATCAAGTTATTGTCTGTGTTGATTATATTATTGGGTATGTAATAAGACAGACTGATTTCAATGGGGCGGATGTAATATGTTAGTTAGGTGGAAGGTTTCGGTAACTCTGCTGGCCCACATAACCTCCAGGAGGATAAAGTGGAGCACAGAGGCCTCCTCATTTAACAGACCAGTCGAGTGTCCACATACTTTTGGCTATATAGTGTATTATAAGTTAAGATCTGACAGCAATGATTTTAGGTAAGTCTGAGGGTATTTGGTGGATTATAAAATTGTGATCCTGGTTCTGGCTTGAGCTCCACTGCATGGGCAAAAGTTTGTGGACACCTGAGCGTAAGATTAGTACCTGCTTTTTAAATTTCCCGTTCCTCTTTTGAGTCTCCATTTGTTGTTATAATAATCTTCACTCCTCTGGGAAGATGTTTCACTAGATGTTGGGCTCCTTACTATCCCACAAAGGCGATAGAGAAGTCAAGTAGCGATTTAAGAGGACTTAAGGAGGTCTGGGGTGCAGTCAGTGTTCTCGAGATCTTTATAGAGCCGGCTTTGTGCACACATCATGCTGGAGCAAGTTTGTGTTTCCTGGTGCAAGCGAACGGAAAATTGCATGCCATCACATCCAAGGACATTCCTTACAATCGTGTGCCTGCGACTTTGTTTTTAGAGAAGAACCAGCCGTTAATGGAAGAGTCAGGTGTCCGAAAGCTTGCACAAGTGTGTGTGCTGTGAAACACACAGCATCAGCATCTCTATGGACCTGGACCAAGGTGCGGGAGGAGACACGTCCAATCAGCTCGCTGTTTTCTCGGTTGACCAATAGGGGCGCTGTGCGCGTTAACACCGATTCAGGCTTCATTATAGGGAATCGATTAGTCGATTTTTTTCCCCGAACAAATTCTATGGGAATGATTTGCCCTCCCCACCTCCACCCCTATCCCGACCCCCGACGCCTAACTTTAACGCACACCAACCTGCTGGATGCGGATTCGTATTAAACCACGGAGGAAATTAGTCGGCGCTTAGGAATCGACTCCTTGGTGATCCGGATCTTTCTAGGAGTCGAGCATGACCGGTGAGGTGCAGAGCTGCAGTAGAGGAGAGACGCGACGCGTGTCAACACGACAGCATGGTCACGTCTCGACTGTAATGCGCTCGCGGTGGTGCCCGTGTGCGCTGTGATGCTATGCGTGGATGCGCGTGGTATTTGCGCGTGGACGCTCCGGAGCTGCGCACTGCAGACTGGGCCGGTGCACCACTGGGGGCTTCTATCAGCATCCTGTTTCTCTGCGCCTTCCCCTGCAGCATCCCGCCGGTATGTATACAAACACACGACCTGCGATGATCATTTGGAAAAGAAATACATGCAACAAACGACACGCATGTGCGTGCCAAACGTGAATGACGTAAAAAAAAAAAAATAGCACGAAATCAGTAGATATCTTCTAGTACTTTCTATTGTGGGCTTGTGCAATGAATATCGACCTGTAGCATGGACATCCTGCTGAGATGCAGGCATGCCAGAGTCTCTGTTTTGTCCTTATCCAGAGTGCATTGAGATGTTTAATCACACGTGAGGCTGCAATGCAGAACATGTCAATGAGAGAGACTGGCCTGGAAAGAAGACACCATGGCTTGATGGTACTGTGAGAACAGAATGTTCTGTCACACACTGTATGCATCCTGGAGATCTTTCTATCTAAACAAGTGCACCTATGGTGGTGCAGGTTGCTCACCGAGGGCAACCTACAGGGCAGAGTGCACCCAGGCTGGATCAGTTAACAGGATTGTGTGATTAGAAGCACCTTGCTGTTCAGTTTAACCCCGTGTGTGCAAGCCTGTCCATTTATCTGTGTTCTACAGTACAATAAAATGGACATGCGTAGGCATCACTTCATGCCCCTGACCTGCCTGCTGCTACTTCTGTCATCTCACTTCATTCCAGTGGACCTCATGGATCTCTGTACAATTCACTCCTTCGCCTGTCTCTTCCCTCTGAGCTCTTTTTTTAGCGATGTCTATTTTAGGCCTTGTGCTAAGTCCCCATTTAAGGCACTGTATACACTTAATTATCTGGCACACACACACACACACGTTTGTAAGCTCCTTACAGAGCTGGAGGGGTTACAGTGCAGGATCTTCAGCCTGTTCCAATCACAAACCTCCGTTTTCCATTTTAACCTCGATTATGTAGAGTGATGAGTTGTTTGGTGAGAAGTTTAGACCTATGGAAGCAGCTGCAATCTTCCTGGATGTATTCGAATGAACAGATGCTCGATGGTGTGATGATGTTAGTAGATCATCAAGCTTCTACCCTGTAATCCGAACTGCATGCTGAAATCATCACACACTTAACAACTTAGAACGCACAATAGTCTGCAGGACACAAGCTCAGACTTACTACCTAAGATTAGATTGGTATTAGTTGCCTATTGCTGGGAACATCATCTGGGAAGATGTTCCACTAGATTTTGGAGTGTGCTTGAGGAGATTTGTGCTAAAGTCAGGCACTGGTGTAGGATTAAATGGGAAGTCCTGCGGTGCAGTCAGCATTTCTATTTCTCCCAAAGGTTTTACAGGTCAGATCTGTATAGGAGGCCACTCAAGATCTTCCAGTACCAAAAGTTGACTTTGTGCCCAGGAACATTGTCATGTTGGAACAGATTTTGGTCTCATAGTTAAATAAAATGTCATGTTAATGTATCCAGAGGAAAAGCACACAGGTTTGTGGCAACTGGAAAAGTCAGGTGTCCCAATACTTTTGTCTATTTAATGTACATGTATAAAAAAAAAAACTTTAGTATTAACTGTAAAACTCCCTTTATCCAAAAGCATGTTGATATCTAATGTAAAATAAAACAAATATATATTTATATATAATGTATGTATGTTAAAAAAAACACATAAGTCTGGTGTCCACAAACTTTTGTCAAAATCATACAGTAATCCCCCGCTTTACTGCGGTTCGAATCTCGCGCCCCCACACGGTTTATCGCGGAATTGCATTTGACACACAGACACACAGACACACACACACTACATCACACATGTCCTCTTTTCTATTCTCATCTTCTCAGTGGATTCAATAGAAAATTACAGCACTTTAATCTGTGGGTGTTGTTTTTTTTCCCTCTTTTCTTTTCTTTCTTTTTCAGTTCTTTTCTTTTTCTTTTCCCCCCCCACACACCCTATTCCTAAAGGAATTCCGTAGCATCACTAATGCATCTGCAGCTATTAGTTTCATTCGAACCTCATCCTCTAATAAACCTAGTAGGCTGTTTTGGGACATAGAAAGCTTCCTGTTCTCTATTTAATTTTTTCAGTATTATTCTTTTTTTGCTCACGTCTTTAAATCCGTCGCATCGTGACGCCGTGTGAAAAAATGCTCTATTTGCTCAAGGAGGCTCACGAAACACAAACCTGTTCCAGCATCTCAGTGCCCCTGTCCATATAGTTTCAATTGTGTTAGCCACTATAGCCTGTAGTCCCTTAACTGATGTACGAAAATACAGTAAATCACTACACAATCTACACAAATATGCATTTTGGTGGTTATAAATGTTGCCATACAAACACCAGTCATGCCTCACTGACTTGCCAGCGCCAGAAATACTACAATGGTTGACCAATTATCTAATTGCCTCCATCTTCATAAGCTGCTCATGATCAGTGTTTATGAGGTTTGACACCGAGCTATAAGAGGTCTTTGTTTACTTGGGTTCGGATCTTCAAAAAAGAGCTCGCTGAAGATCAAGCTCAGATGTACAAGTGTCTAGTGTTTTCTACACTGTCAGTTGTTTATTTCATGTTGATCAAAACACATTATACTGGTTTCACCTGAATATTCTTAACCCCCAAAACATCTCAGCTTCAGTTCATCGTATACGTCATTGAAACCAGTTTTCATCATCTGTCATCGAAAATTTCTATTAAATGGTGAATCTTGAATGTCACGAATGAAGGAGAGTTTACGGCATCAGATTAACCAATAATGAACTAGTTCTCTAAAACAGGTTAAAGGTGAATCTTGTGAACCTTCAATTGGAGGCAAAACACAGAATTATACATTCTTAATATGGATGAACAACTAAGAAACCACCGTACAGTAAAAGTGTGAATCCTGTCCGGTCTCTTGCAATCAATATGAATTAAATATGCAATCAAATAAAATCAATTTGTGATGCTGAAATTCATAGATGCCAAACAGAAGGAGGTCAAATTTTGTGCATTTTAAATCATTGCGATTTAAACCATAGTTTATATTTACTGACAACACGACTAAACATTTTGATGATTTTGTTTGTGAACAATGATAAAGGGACTTTTCATTCTGATGGGAATGACATGTTCATTGGCACAAAAACTTACTTTTGACAGATGACGACTCACACTAATCATTACCGCAAAATGTTTCCATGCCGTTTTTGCACATCTTCCGGGATTGCTGCTATTTGTTCTTTTGCACAATATTCTGTCCACATTTCATTTATTTTTTTGCCACTGTTCACTTTATCTTGATTGCTGCTATTTGTTTATTTGCACAATATTCTGTCCACATTTTACTGCTCCTGTTCACCTTATTTTGTTACGACAGGTTTACTGGCAGAGCTATTTTGTGTTTTGTGTATTGTGTATTGTCTTGCACTGTCCTGTGTTGTCTTTTTGCACTGTTTGCACCAGGTTGCACACATGCACTTTATGTGGCGAGGATTTCTCTGCTAGTTCTTGCCCCTGTGTTTCTGTTTCTGTGACTGTTGTTTTATGTTGTTTTATGTAGCACCAGGGTCCTGGAGGAACGTTGTTTCATTTCACTGTGTAATGCATCAGCTATATATGGTTGAAATGACAATAAAAGCTTCTTGACTTGACTTGACTTGAATGAAGGATCTTGAGAAAAGTTCAGGCTTTTGCAAGAAATCCAATGCGATGTGCTGTTTGTACGGATTGTATAGAGAAATTAACTTACTGGTTCGTAGATATTAAGGATGATTCGAGAAACGCTCCAAAGCAACTGAGAAAAACTGTGAGTTTATTGTCATATGTCTAATCTCTATCTCTAATATCTATCTATCTATCATCTATCTATGTCTGTCTGTCTGTCTGTCTGTCTGTCTGTCTGTCTAGTTTTAAAAGGTTACTCAGGGTCATCAGAGCGTATGTTTCTTTTTTTGTCACCCTGCTTATGAAAAGTATTTTTTCCCCCAAAACCATATTGTTCTATTAGATCTTTCAGATTTGGACCCTTTAGACGACTCAGGAGAATAAATCGGGCATCTCCTCTCCTAATTCCGGCCTCAGTCTCAGCCAGACACACAAACACACACAACCAGAACAACTAGTTACGGCGTGATGCAGTCGGTGCAGCATTTCTCTCTGATCTTTCTTCTCAGATGGTTTGATCAGCAATCGCTAGACATCATGGTGAAGAATCAGAGTCTTCCTTCCTTTACACGTCTGAAACGTGAGTGAGTGAGGTGAGGTCTGAGCTTCCTGAACCCTCTCTCTGCCTCAACGTATAATTATAACTTCTAGGGGTAGCGTTTCTGTGAGCAACGTTTCACTTTTTATTTCTCTCCGTCTTTGCGAATCTCATTATTTCAGGTGGGCCATGCTCTTTCCAGAGCGTGGGGTGGTGGAGGAATGGCTCTCAGAATTCAAGGTGAGAACTTTGCTTTCGTAGATCCAGGAGTGTAGCAGCCACAATAACAAATACACTGTACACTTCTGACTGTAGAAATCAACCTGTATTTAGGATATTCAGAAGATTCATGTCCTCTTTCTTTTGTAGACTTTACCTGATGATCTGATCCCTGGTTATACCTGCTGCCTGCATCTGAAGAAAGGTCTGGTACCTGCACTATATGCTGTCATACAGGAGCAGCCTAGCAGTGAGGTAAAGCTCCTGGAAACCAGGTTGGGGGATATAAACACCTTCATAGCTGGATATATGTCATACCCTTCATTCTACCAGGTTTGCTGTATCTTATATGATATAACTTTTGGATGATTTAATTAGAAAATCAGGGGGTGAACAATTTTTGAATATTAGTTCCTAAAATTCTTTAAAAATTCGTTCTTCAGTAGTGTGCGTTTCTCCACAGCTTTTGGCTCCAGTTTGTCACCAGCTCTTTGAACTCTACCGGAGCACAGAGGTGGGATTACGACGCTTCACCCTGCAGTTCTTACCCGAGCTAATCTGGGTGTACCTGCACCACACAGCCAGCAGAGAGCGCCACCGCAACGGCTGTGTAGAGGCCCTATTGCTGGGGATTTACAACCTGGTGAGCAGCTAGTAAGTCTGCGTAAGGTTCAGAATGACGCTCGGATGTCTTCCGAATTCTCTGGGTTTTTTTTCCTTTGTTTTGTAGGAGATTGTGGACAGTAAGGGGAACAGCAAGCTTTTGTCCTTCACCATACCCTCTCTTTCTAAACCTTCCATATACCATGAGGTAAGACAGCAGTGCATCATAGAGAGAATGGTCTAAAATAACATTGTCAGAATGAGAATCCATAAGCGAAAGAGACTTTTTATGCAATAGAGATCTGTAAAACGATGCCAGTGTGACAGTGTATCTTGGGAAAAGCACCATGTGACCTGATTTTATGTCGTTCTTCCTCCCTCCAGCCCTCCAGTCTGGGCTCCATGGCTCTGACAGAAGGAGCACTCGGCCAACATGACCTGATCAGAGTGGTATACGGTGGCCTGCTGCCCCAGAGAGAGACTTTTACATCTCAAAACAGGTATTGTGTTGAATTTTTTATATATAAATATATATACACCCCTCACATTTCAACCACCATTGTAGTATCTTCTCAAGAGACAATAGTCTAAATAACTGTCAACAAAAGTGTACTGCTATACATGCTGTATATAGTAACGTCTCTTGAGAAGATACTAAAATGTTTGCTGAAATGCGAGGGGTGGACTATGGATATGGAGGAATTATCAGTGTAACCAGCAATGAACTTATTAGATGAAGGAATTTGGGTCAAGCTCGAGGTCACATCCAGGTTAAATGCATTAAAGTGTTAATATATCAGATTTTAAGTGTATTCGAGGCACGCAATTTAACAATTATAATTTTTTGGCTATTTGGCAGATACCCTTATCCAGAGAAACTTATCCCACTCAACAAGTGGGAACTGGGATTTGAACTCACAACCTATAGATTCAAAGTCTAAGGTCATAACTGCTGATCTAACATCTCCCCGTGACAAAGCGGCATGCAGTGTAGCCAGATTTGTGTGTGTGCATCCTTTACGATAGGTCACTAATAGTTAGCTTTAAGAAACAAAGGTTTGTTGATAAACATTAGAAGATGTTCCACCAGATTTTGCAGTGTGCTGGTGGAGATTTGTGTTCATTCAGATCCACAAGGATCTCAGTGAATTCAGGTACTGCTATAAATGGAGCTGATGAGGCCTGAGGTGTTCAACATTCATCCCAATAAGGTTGAGGTCAGATCTTCCAAACTACTGAAACCATATCTTCGTCGCGCTGGCTTTGTGCACAGGGGTATTGTCATGGTCAAATTTCATGCTGCATCCAAAGACGTTCAATCCAATTGTGTGCCTCCAACTTTGTGGTTGAAGAACCAGATATGTCTGGATTCAGTTTTTTTCATATAGTGTACATTGCTTTTGTTTGTTCATTTTTTTCTTTAATGGTGGTGTTTCCGTGTTGGTGTAGGTTTGAAGTGCTGTCTTTCCTCATGCTCTGCTACAACTCTGCTGTGGTCTACATGCCAGCTTCCTCCCATCAGTCAGCCTGCAGAATGAGCTCACAGTAATTCCCGATTATCGTTTACAAATTATAACCTTTCCTTTTCTGTTTCTTGACACTCTCTCTCTATCTCTCTCGCTCTCCTTCTTTCTGGAAGCAAAAGGCTTGGCAGGGAGTAAATGAACGGATTATTGATTATGTTCAATAAGCAAAAGCCACATTTACCTTATGTATGCTTCAGCAATCAAGACCTTAAAGAACCTATTCATAAGTAATTGATTAATGGTTTCCCAAGTAACACCGTAATGATTAGAGAGTTGTATCCACTTTCTGTACTTTACCTTCTCACGGACTCGGTTCTGTTCCGTTTGCTCAGATTGTGCGTGTGTGGATACCCACGTCAACAGCAGAAGTTGTGGCGGGAATCCTGCAACCGTGTACGTCTGGATCCGGAGTTCATGGTGCAGATGCTGACTGCAGTATATCACGCCATGTGAGTTTATGAAGACCTCATCCACCGATGTTTTACGATTATGTCTCGCTTCCTTTAATTGGAGGAATAATTCTCTAGACTGCTTTATTCTTCTATGTTTGTGCTCCATTTGATTAGTTAAAATGCAGCTCTGGTTACTTAGTCACTGCTCTTTAAACAGGGTGTAGCCTTGTCATCATATGTACAAGTACACAGAAATATGTAGACATTTAGATATAGATATTTAGTACCACAGTGCAATATGCATGAACTATACACATGAACTCACCTGACCTTTCCAGCCATATGTGGTTCTTCCCCAAACTGTTGACACATACGTGGAGGAACAAGGTTGTGTAGGACGTCTTTGGATGTGCTAGAATTGAAATATTCCCTTTACTTGAACTAGGAGATCCAAACCTGTTCTAGCATGACAATGCCCCTCTGTGCACAAAGCCAGCTCCATGAAGATATAGTTTCCATGAGTTGGACTAGAAGATCTTGACTGGCCTCATATAGAGCTCTGACTTCAACTCTACTAAACACCTTTGGGATGACTTGAAGTACTTAATGTGGAATGGAAAAATACTAATCTAATAGATGTCCATAAACCTTTGCTACATGAAGATATGCTTTCCATTTGTTGGAAGATCTGAAAGCTCTTGAGTCTCCTCCTATGCATTAGAACGCTGACTGCACCCTAGGCCTCCTCACCCTACACTCTTATGGCTCTTATGGAGCACAAATCTCAACACTAAAAATCTAGTGGAACATCTTCCCAGACGAGTGGAGGTTATTATTACAGGAAATGGGAACTAATGGGATGTGGAATGGGATTTTCAAAAGGTACATACAAATCGTATAGTGAGGTGTCCACAAACTTTTGCCCACATAGTGTACTTTGGACTACTAAGTTTATTTTCTTGATAAGATATGATGCCTTTATTCGTCCCACAGTGGGGAAATTTCTGTGTTACAGCAGCCAAGAAAAAGAAATGTGCAAATATATATATATAAAATAGAAACATATTACAGTATATACAACACAATGTATAAATACTAAAGAAAAAAAACCACCAATGAGAAGAAAAGAGACCACCAATGAGTAGTTACACTATCAAACATATTGCACATAGGTAATATTGCACAGTTTTAAATCATTGTTATTGCACATTATTGCATTAAAGACTTGTTATTGCACAGTTAAACACAATAACAGTGTATGAGAATGTGCTAATGCTCTGTGTGTCCTCTATTGCAGCTACAATGGCCAATGGGAACTCGGAAGAGAAGCGTTGGAGGACATCTTATATAGAGCGCAACTTGAGCTATATGCCAAACCGCTACTAGTAACACCCTAATTTTGTCTGTCTTTAGTAAATAATAATAAGTGCTGATGAAAAAAACATTTTTCAGCTAAAATATATATGACAGCCCTTCCAGAGGTTTATATGTTTAAAAATATTAAGAGTTAATCTAATGGGCATGCATTTGTTTTAGGTAGCCAATGCCATGAGATGTTCTTTGCCACCCCGTCCACCAGAGGGGACACGAATTCTTCTGGGGGTCGAAGCCACGCCCACAAGCAAACGCGTCTCTCAGACGGCCATCACGGCTGCCTCGATCCGTAGACTCTGCTGGAAACGAGAGGGTACAAACGCCATTGATATTCTTCTCATTCTGACTATTCTTTGTATATGTCACCACCTTGTTCTGATTGGACTTTTCCACCCTGTTGTTTTTGATGACATCATAGCATAGTATATCTGTAGTGTGTTTATAAATTCGGTTTGTTGCCAGAGGGCAGCCATTCTTCTGTTGCAGATCTGCCTTTCTTTGTAGTCGAGCGCTCTCTTTCTTTTATCCCAGGCTGCTTTGATTTCTCAACCTCGGCCGACTTCTATTCCTCCGTCGCACCGTGTCGCTTCTCGTCCCTGAAAAACCCACTCAGCCCGGTGTCCTGTTGGTCCACAAAGTGCGCCATCCATCGTACTATGAGAGGGGGTAGGCAGGGCTGATGAAGATTTAACCCAGTAGGAACTCCTGCTATTAAACCTTCATAGTTGATTTATATTGACTGTAGAATCCTTAGTCAAACCCCAACACACCAAAAATACCTTTCTGTCTACTGAATAAGTGTTGCTAATCAAGCTATTTGAAAGTTTGACACAAAACAAAGACAATCTTGTTTTTAAGGTTTTTTTATTTTTGAAACGGCCAGAACCCGCCAAATCTCAAGTCAGTTCGACAAGCTGCGCATTTCCAGACTCTAAACGCATCCCAGACCTGTAGAAATAAGGCGAGGACTCTTTGCCTTTCATCACTTAATTCGGTTTACTATTTCTCCAGTGGTTTTTAAACTCCTTCTGCCACATCTGCATCATTAGGAAGATTAACAGAGACATAAACAGAAACACTCAAAACTTAAGTCAAAGTCATTATAGCAAAGTTTTTCTAGGCTGTTCCCAAAGAATTCCCAAATTCAAACTCGCAGAGCAACAAATCTCACTATCATAAGATATACTATATGGATAAAAGTATTGGAACACCTGACTGTTCCAGCCATATGTGCTTCTTCCTCGAACTGTTAGAACAATGGTGAAGGCACACAATTATATAAAGTCTCTTTGGGTGTGGTAGCATGACATTTTCTTTTCACTTGATCTACGAGGGCTAAGATATGCTTCACATGGGTTGCAGTGGAACATCTTGAGTGGCCTGCTATCTTAGGTCTCGGCCCTATTCAACACCATTGGGATGAATCAGAACGCTGAGTGAACTCCAGGTCTCCTTAATTCCTCCTACATTAGTACCTGACATGACTTAACACCCTTGTGGTTGAGTGAGCACAAATCTCCACAAACACACTCTAAAGTCTAGTGGAACATCTTACCAGAAAAACTGAGTTTATTGTAACTGCAGATTGGGACTAAATGTGGAATGGGTTGTTCAAAAAGCACAAATCTCATGGTCACGTGTCTACATACTTTTGTCCATATTGTGTATTTGTATATTTTCTGAATTAAGCGAATTATTATGAATAGCACATGAAAATACTACCATTGACTAGACAGACAGACAGACAGATAGACAGACAGACATCCCAGAGGGAAATTGATTTTTTTTAAAGATAGATAGATACTTTTTTGCATTCCAATACATTCACAGACTCTGAGCACTAAATCATGGTTTGAGCTGGAAACATAACCAGCTTGCTATTACCCTGCTAAATCATGTCCATTGTAGCTGCTGAGGAAGTTTCCTCAATGTTCCTTCTTTAAGAATTTGGTTTTCAGGTAAAATAAATGCCTGTGACTGGTTACAGCCAGTTAGCCATTCAGGAGTTGGTTTAGTTTTTAGTTTAGATGACCTCTTATCCATGGCAAATTCTAGCAAACCACATGAAAAGTTTTTCATATGGTTTCATGAAAGTTCTTTCAAGGTTAAGTTCTTTCAAGATTTGCGGATTCCTTCTCTCTTCCAAAAAGGATAGAATGGCTGTTTTAAATTGCCCCTTAGGTGTGAATGTGTCCCACTTTTTGTCTAGTGTATATGTTTGTGATTAGATAGCGTAGCATTCGTAAATGGCTTTTAAGTCAACATGTTTGTTCGATGCGTCACTTCTTGTCCATGATATTTACACGTTTCCGATATGATGGATAAAATATTAAGAGTTGAAATGTCCCTTCGAATGTCTTGTTTACGCCCCAGAAGCTGATGGTGGGAGCTGTGGTGAAGACTCGTTTGACCCAGATGAGGGTTTCTCCTCCGGGGCCTCCAGCAGTAGCCAGCCCAGCAGTATGAAAAGAGATCGGGTGGCAGGACGGCGTCAGTCCCGAGATCCAGCAGTTTGGCAGAAAGAAAACACATCTGACGAGATCAGGGCTGATTTGTGCACACGCCACCAACACCACCACCACCACCACCACCACCGCTCGCCTCCTCCAGCCATCACGCTCCACACAGCAGAGAGCAGCAGAAGCCCCAGCCCCAGCATGGCCAGGAGGTTCCTAGACCCGCATTACCTGCCTCCTTTCACCAGACCTCCAGCCAGAACTGCTAGCACATCTTCCAGCAAATCCCTGGACTGCACCGGGTTCAATGGGTCATCCGGACCCACAGATAGTTTGTCGTTTGGGAGCCTGAATGCAGATAGAGCTCACTGTTTGTCAGCGATCAGCCTGCAGGAAATGCAACTGAGGCGGGCATCGCAAAGCCAAGATCTGCTCTCGCCCGGAAGTCAGTTTTCCTCCGCGAGCCCTCTATCCAAACAGTCTCGCTCCTCCAGTTTTAATATGCAGATTATATCACAAGTGTAGGCTAATCTGTGTCTCTCTCTCTCTTTATCAGTGCGTCTCACTGTGTGAATGTGTGTCTGACTGAAATATTGTGCACGTGTACGCGCATGTCGCTGTATATGTTCAGTAGTTGTAGCATACGAGAGGAAAGTGTATGTGTGTGTGTTTGTGCATGTCTGCGTACATAAAGTGAAAAATTTACAATGACACCATTATGCACTGACAGTTTTTGCAGACAAAAAGACACGTTTTGCACCGTACCTTCCCTGGACATATGACCCAGATATGCATCTAACGTGCCCTAACGTATACGAAGAGGACCTCCAGTTGAAAATCCTGCTTAACAATAGTCTCAAAACAAACATGACAAGACGTATGATAAATTCGTAGACGAGTGGCCTGACGATGCATGATCCAAAGAATGCAAAGTGTGAGACGCTTTCCAGGAGGTATTTATGAAGCTGCTTGAATTTGTCCTGCCGTGAATGGTTTAGATTGAGCTCGCTAGTGTTGTCTGTGCTACTGATCCATGGAAATCCCCGAGCCTCAAAGAACTCACTGAAAAGCCACATTGTGTTATGAATAGAGTCTATTCTTGGAAGACAGTTTATATCTTGGAGAAAAAATGTGTATTTATGTAATATTGTAAGATAGGAAGAGATATATGCTGTGACAAGATCTCTATATTGCTTGTACAGAGGTTAATAATTATCTGTTCAATGGTGAATAAATATATCAGAAAGATCAGTGATTTTTGTGATTTTATAAGGAATTTATTAAAGACAGAAGCGTCAGAATGGGGAGAAAACTCATCTCAGTGACCGTGACATTGTGTGTCATATCAAGTGTTATGACGTTCCTAATAAAGTGGTAGATGAGCGTATCTGATAAACTATCGAATAAAATGGTGGCTCTTGAATATCTGTACTTATACGGACCTACAGAAGATGCAGAGTGCTTGTGTTTATATACTATTCACTGGCAACTTAAAGATATTACTAGATATTTTACAGGCTGTATGACATCATCATCCATGGCGAGTGAAATCCTCGTCAAGGATTAGACATACAGGATTTTTTCATATCAGAAAAATGCCTGTTCACGTGTGGTGTTCTGGTATGGTAATTAAATCTAAAATGAAAGCGTACAATGAAAGGGACCTTGAGTCCTGGTGCCACCGTTGATAGCAAATCAGACATGCATTCAACCTTTTCAAACACTATAATGTAGAAAATATTATGTACCAAGCATCAGGACATTGCAAAGCAGAGCACGGTCATGGAGTAAAAAGGACTGCTTGTTGTGATGAGCAAAAGTTCTGTATGGAATGCATCGTTGTCAATGCCATATCCCATCTACAAACGATTACTGTTGTGAATAGCAGGTGATATTTGTTTTTCTGTGTTTGTGGAAAAATGGATTTGAATTGGACTCAACTCGGTTTGTGAACGGAGTAAGTGTGCGTGTGTTTTAACTTCTCAGCGAATTCCATTAAAAACGAACAGTTAAATATAAAGCAGAGAAGATTCACCTTATTGACCTCAAAATGGTTTAAACTGCAGGTCTCAAACTTACTGTCTTACTGTGGAGTAACCATGGAGTTACGCTACATATAGAATGGTTGTTTTCTTTCATTGAGAGCCAGTGACGCTACAAAAAACAAGAATCATCAGCCCTTGTCAATCATACAATATCCCACTAGCTTTGGATTGCAGTGACCACCATGTACCATGTTTTTCCAACAGATTACATCCTACACCAGCCCTACATCTCTGATTTGCATGGTGCCTGAGAACCAGTAAATCAGCCATTTCAGCCTACTTTAGAGCGCTATTTCAAGTGCTGCCATGGAGCTCATTATGTTATAGTTCGCAAGGCTTTATTTATTCAATTAAGCAAATCGTTTTTTAAAAATGGACCATAGACGAGTACTTTACCAGGCTTATAAATCCTCACGGACTATCCCTTGTGCTCATTTGAAGCTCTTATAACGTATATATACTTACGTATGGCCAAACGTGTGTATTGTAAAAGAGCAATCGATAGAGATGGATGGAACCAATAACCCAGGGTCTGTTCTGGGTTCACCGTAGGTGGTTTCGAATGTTCTGACCACATCCATATGTCACTTTTGCATACTTTGCAGGTCCTATATAACGCTATACTTGAACATACTTTTTTATCAGAGTAAGAAAGAACATGCAGAACGTGTCAAAATAACATGCGGGTGTAATAAAAAGTGTGTACTTCCATACGTTTCGCTTGTTCTTTCTTACTCTAAATGATGGGCTGGGGTGCACACAATTTTCATTAGACAGAGTGAGAAAGAACACGCAGAACGTGTGAAAGAGACGTGGATGTGATAAAAAGAAGATTATATAGAATAAGAAAGAACGTGTGAAAGAGACACGGATGTGAAATAAATGTGCGTTCTTACAGTATATGATGGTCATGTTTTTTTGTTTTAAATCACTTCCACTTGTCACTTTGTTCTTTCTTACTCTATATCAGTGAACTTTAATCTTTTCTACAAAGGACCGATGCGGGTGCAGATTTTATTCCAACCAAGCAAATCCACACCAAATTCTACCTGTTTAAATGTAATGATTCGCATTTTCACTGACCATCAGGTGTTCCCTTGATTGGTTGAAATGAAAACCTGCACCCACGCCGGCCCGTTGTGGAAAAGATTGTACACCCCTGGTCTACATGATGATCAGGGATGGATAGATGGATGGATGGAATATGATAGAAAGTGTAAATGGAACACATGGATGTGATGATCAGGGTTCTTTCTATGTTCTCTGGAGGACCATGACTAAGTTAGGAATCTATACTTAAGTAGTTTTTCTTGAGTATCTGTACGTTACTGAAGTATTTTCATTCGGGGAAACTTCAGTACATGTGGAGGCTTTTACCCATGTGAAAGTTTAAAGTGAGCACTTTAACTTTTCTCTGAATACCATTTTACATACTGTATCTCTACTTTAACTACACGATTTGCGCACTTGGTTCGTCAAAGGTCAGAGAAAGTGGTGTGAATCAGCCTGGAAAAAAGATCTGTGGGTGGATTTGATGGATCTTTGTCTGATATTTGATATAATATAGACTGTGAGCATTCATGTGCTTAATATTTCTAATTTCAGGACGGATACATTGCTACTGAATGGAGCTGAACCACAGCACACGCCCTCCATACACAGTTGACAGGTTGCCACAGAAATGGGCGCTCTTCGCCTCAGAAACAACATGGCGGCGCAGATCTGTGTAGACCAATCAGAAGCCTGAACGACACGTTGCGTTCAATCTGATTGGCTGGTCGCTTCGCGTCACTCTCAGGCAACACGGCGGGATTTTCAGACTCGGCGGATATTTTCTTCTCGTCAGGATTCACTCAGACGGCTTATTGACAGGCTTGATTTTTTTATATAGTCACATTTTTTGGTAACCAAGACGCATTCGGCATTGCGTAAGGTATTTGAAATGATATATAAATGAAACTAGCAAACCAGAAATTGGATTACGGGTCCGCTAATCTATGCTAAGATAACCTGTCAGGGAGCTAGCCGCGTTAGCTTCTAATAAGTGTATTAAGACTGTATTTGGTTGTTGTAGGGGGATTAAACTGATAAAAAATGGACGGGAACCAGAACCAGCACCGGTACCGCTTTGACTCCACCAGTCAGGGACGAGAGAACAAACCGCACCGGAAAAAGGCTTTCGGGGGACCCGGACCAGCACCGTACCCCACCTGGGGAAGCGAGGAGGCTGAGAAAAAGCCCAAATTTGTAAGTAGATACATTAAAAAAAAAAAAAAAAAAAATGACACAACACAGACAACTACATGTGCCTACAATGGGCCGCGTCCCAAACCCCTCCTGAGTACTAGCCCTGTACACTACATTGCTCCTCTGCGCATGCGCACTCGTGCATTCTTGAAAATGTGCAGAACGCCTGAAAGTAACATGTGAATGTGGCCAGGGGTGCACATACTTTTCATTCCATCTACTTGCCACTGATGCACGTTCCACATGTTTTTTTCCCCCCTCCTCTATATGATGAAAAGTCTATGCACCCCTGACTATCATATAGTATGAGAAAGAACTTGTAAATGTTTTTTTTTTTACCTGTTTGGTGAAAAGTATGTGAACATCACCCCCATGTGTTACTTTTGCATGTCCTGCATGTTCTTTCCTACTCTATATGATGGTCAGTGGTGATTCCCCTTTACAAAAAGAAGAGCAAATGTCCACTTGGGACATCTATCGTAAATAACAGACCACCTGGGATACTCGTTTCAACATCAGATTTGGGACACACTCGTACACACTCGTTAAAACGGATGGCAGGCGAATTTGAACACAGGGTTTTGAGTTGATCTCCGTAATGCTGAAGGATCACAAGTTCTCATAGCCACCGGCCAAAATCTAGTGGAAAGACTTCACAGAAGAATATGGAGGTCATCAATCAAGACTCATGGATGTGTGGTGGTCATGAGTTTAGAAGAAACTGTGGCTGTATAGTGTGTGTTTCGTGTGTGTGTGTGTGTGTGTGTGTGTGTGTGTCTCTATATTATCTTGATGAAGTTGCATATCTGAATAATGGAAGCTCTAGAAGGAAAAACTAATCATCAGTTCTACTGTAATTCAAATGGTTTGATGATTGTTGTGTTCTTCTTTCTATAGTAACAACTTGCTCGCATGCACTTGTATTGCGTCTACGTAATGCAGACCTACTAAAGTATAGTAGAAAACTACATTTATAGATGGTGTCTCCAGTATCGGCGCTGTGTAAGACCCCCATAGGACCGTGCTCTCTTTTTTTTATTACCATATCATGCTGAAAAGAATGTGTATACGAGCAATAAGAGAAGAAAGGAGAACCTTTTGCTGTTATAGGACAGTAATCCAGTAACAGGGTGATGAGTTTTTAGATTTGATTAGTACCTGCTATAAAGGCCTTGTTTTCTGTCCAATGAAGAGTTTTTACACTCAGTTGTGGTAAAAGATTACAAGCAGTACATTTATGGCGTTTGATCAATACGTAGATTCTGACGGCGGATCCATTCGGAGAACCTTCTGAAAGAGAAGTAGATCTTTCAGTGTTGCTGGAAGACTGCTAGTGACACAGCTGTTTGGACATTTGGACAAGTAGGAGTTTGTTCCACCACCATGACGCTGGAAATGGAGAAGAGTCTGGAAGCATGTCTTTCTCGTACACTAAGAGATGGAGGGAGTGAGGTAGTGTGGTGCCCATCCATTTTTGGCTTTGTAGACGTGCATCAGCATTTTAAATCCGATCCAGCAGAACCTGGGAAGGTTGAAAAGCAAGTCGGATGAATTCCGGATCAGTTGCAGAGGACGAATGTCTTTCAGGGGCGGTTTTTCCACGAGCAAGAGTCCATTCTTGAGATGGCTAATGACCAAACAGGCATCTGAATTGCCTGTGTGGACAGAACCAAAAGAATTCTCCTGATCCCGTAAAGGAGAAATGGACCGGAGTGTGTTAGATTAGCAATGAGAAAAGAAAAGGAAAATCGATTGTTCGTTAAAGTTGCGTTCAATTCACATAACTATTGTGAAGAGAAACAACCTTTATTCCTAAGCCATATTCGGATTGTATTATTTTAAAGTAATGCTTTATACCCGTAGCTTCCTGCTGTAATTCCTCTTTAATTATCCTGCTGCATCTCACTTTTCTGATCTGATTTTATTTCTCTGGCCATCATGTCCTCCAAGACCCAGTATAAGCATCCGTGTCTCGTGCCACAATCCAGGAAGTGTTCAATATCTGGTGATATTCAGGCTAGCAAGCTTTTTATTATTTTTATTTTTTTTTCTTAACGTGAGGTGATTTTTCCATAGAACTTTTCTCAAGAAAGCCTGGTCTCTTGTTTGTTGCTGTAATAGACTGCGGAGGTTTACTGGTTAAATCAAAGGATAAAGCCGATAAGGATAAGACAGGCTAATCCACTTGTACTTCTGTGCTTGTGAGAGCTGCGCTGTGTAACCTGAGCAACCTGTAAATCAGCCACAGGAACAAACCGGTAATAAATGCACTATACTGCCAAAAGTATTGGGACACCTGACTTTTCCAGCCTTATGTGGTTATTCTTCAAACTGTTCTCGCCAATTTGGAGGCACACAATTGTATAAAATGTATTTGGATGTAGAAGCATGAAGCCAGCTCCGTGAAGATATGCTTAACGTGGGCTGGAAGATCTCGAGTGGGCCTGATGTAGAGTGCTGACCCAACACTATGGGATGAACTGGAATGCTGACTGCACCCCAGAGCTTCTCAGCTCACCCTACATCAGTAAAAAAAAAAATAAAAATTACGCTTAGGTGTCCACAAACGTTTAAAAACTTTTATTAACTTGTTTATTATGCACGCTTCAGTCAGTTTTGTAGTTTTCCAAGTTTTTTTTTCCAAACCTCACCCCTGTCTGAGTATTCGGCGTATCCCCCGTCTTTCTGCCTCGGGCTTTCGCAAATTCTTTCTCAGTGCTGTAAAAGCACAGATGATTAATTCACTTTTATTAAATGCCTCGGGGACAAAGCGACACTGCCGTCTTTAAGAACTCACCGGCATTGAGTTGGTCATTTGCGTTTTTCGATTCGCGAATGAAAAATTTAATTTGAATTACGACACTTTTGTTCTTTTTTTAAATGTAATACTTGTTATTTTTAGCAGAAAAATAACATTTTTAACAGGTTTTTAAGTTTCTTTATTTGTTTAATCACAAAATGTCGTAATCAGAACCTCACAATTCAAAATATGATCAACGCCCCAAGGGGCACAATACGTCCAGTCTAACGTCCAGTCTAACGTCCAGTCTAACGTCTTCTCACCCTGGAAGTCAAAGATTTTATTGCCGGACTTTTCTGAGGAAATGTCCACTCTGGAGACATCGGTTCAAAGGCTAAACACTACAGTACAAAGTACAGCAATATACTCAGAGATTGCAGACAATCTTGTAGAACCCGAGGCAGGTGGGGGGACGAGGCAGGGTGGGCTGAGGCCCAGATTTCCAAAAGCGTAGTATAGATATTTTCATTTTGATCAAAAAATAGTGACATCACTATTTCATGGACCTTAAACGTGAAACGTGCTGCAGTGGAAAGTGAGAGTCACGTGTTATCACTATGAAGGAAGCATTCCTGAGATGTTTCCTCATTTCCCCTTGTAGCCCAGTGTTTAGAGGAACATAACACACAATTCGATTCGAGAGCTGCGGAATGCACCGCGGTTTAGTTACACGTGTACACGTGAATTTTTTGAGCCGCTTACAGTGCGCACCAATAATATTGGCCCTCTTGAACAATATGAATATAAAAGGCTGTGTGCCACAATTATTGGCACCCTTTTAGTCAGCTCTCCTATAATGCTTTACGAGGTTGGAGAATACATGGCAAGGGAGCTCATTGCACCACACAATCTTCATGCTGGTGGACTCTCCTTTACGTCACTACGTGGGTTTAAAGCCGATCATTAGTTTGCATCTATACTATATGGACAAAAGTTTGTCGAAACCCGAGCATAAGATTTGTATGTGCTTTTTGAACCATGTTAAGTCCCCATTTGCTGTCATTATAACTTCTTCTGAGAAGATGCTCCACTAGATTTTGTGGAGACGTGTGCTCATTCAGCCTCAAGAGCCTTAGTAAAGTCAGGTACTGGTGTAGGAGGAGGTGAGGTGAAGTCTCAGAGACTTTTCTTCTCAGCCCAGAGTGCTTGTCAAGAGTGATTATTTGAGCTGCCTTAGAAATCTGTCACCTCAGACCTGCCTGGTCACTCTCCATCGATCTTTTGCATCTCATCTCAACAAGCTCTTTCAACCCTCTGCACACAGGGTGCTTTTTGTTTTCTGTGCCAAGAAGGAGAAGAGAGAGAGAGATAGAGAGATCGTTCCTTTCTGAATCTCTTAAATCAGACAAAAATCTCTGAGCTTCTATTTGATGTTTGACATGAAGGTTTAGTGAAGCTCTCGACCTGTACATGCGTGGTTTTTAGGATCTTCTGCATAGGTGAAGAGGTGTCCAATTTCTATAAAATTCGTACCGGATATTATTCTTCTTGAGAATGATGAGAGACCGTGTTTCTGTGTGTTCTTTTGCATCAGCGTAGTAAAAATATACAGTTTATGGCTCCGTAACATTTACTCATATTATTTGGGTCCTGATATAAAAAACACCATAAATTAAGTTATCAAACGTTTTTTCCCCTTTTTTGACTCTAAATTGAGTACACACACACACACACACACACACACACACACATTGAATCTGAATCGCATACTCAAAATGTATATATAAATATAAATATAAAAAAATAATAAAAAAGTGTTTTACTTATGCGCCAAGTCTCGAAACCCGCCATGACGCACACGTCCGGCAGTTAAAACCGCCCGTGTGGAAACGTAGCAAAAGTTCCGTCCAAGAATATTTTGTCCGCATGCTTTATGCTGAGTTTGTTTTCACTAATAATAAACTTACATTTGCATAAAGCATCCATATTTGTCCATGGTCATGTTGATTAAAAACTTAAAGTATTAATTTAAGGTACATTTAGAACAGATAATGAGTTTAATAATAATAAGTGAGTTTGCTCATGACAATCATGCGATTAATCGCGTTTAAATATTTTAATCGATATATAAAATATATATGAAATGAATTTTTACCTGGGCAGATGTTATTCTGGATTATATTACATGAATTTCAGCTTGTTTTATTTTTCTATATTTCCAGTTGCATTTTTATTATAATACTATTATTAATAAAGTTTTTTCTGCTCAATTTTTATATTTGAGATGTAATGCAGAAAATGAGCACTAGATGGCACTATAAAACCGTAAAAATCACTATAAAATCAGCCAGTGAGGGGGGGTGGGAGGACCTTAATTTTCCATTGAGAGGAACATTTTGATCCTGCTTTCATAACCACATCGTTTCAGCAGCGATACATCTTCACCAAGCCCCATCCTTACTTAATTCTGCTCTCCAGATGCACCGCACACTGCTTTTGTAGTAATGCAGCATAATAATGGTTCGGCGCGCTGTTTGTTTTTCCGGTTCATAAGGATTAAAGGCCACACAACACGGATTTTCATGGTCTATCCTAATTCCAGAGATTCCGCTTTTTATTTAAAGTAATGACTGTGAGAACAGTAATAATGAGCCGTTATTACGTTATATTTTGATAGTATTCTGCCCCCCCGCCCGCTCTTCGGACACCAAGTGGCACAGCGATGGAGAGTCTTGGCCATTTATTTCGGCTCGTAGTGTAATGTTTCTCTTTTATGTGTTTTTAAATGAGAAAACTTGCATCCGGATGACCTGGCAGAAGCGGCCCGTGTTCGACCTACATGATTAGGAGTAATGGAAATCTTACACACTCCGGCTGCCGAGCAAATCAACCTCGTCGAGCGTGGTAGTTTAACTCGTCCCCGATACGCGCTAATCATACGTTAAACCTTCACCTTCGACAGCTCTTCAAGAGTCGGAGCGCCAGGTCGAGCCGATTACCGGTGCAGGTGTTTCAATTCGTCGGTTTAGGGGCTACCGAATGCGCCGTCCATGCGGAAACGGACATCTGGCTGCAGCGAGAGACCGAGCGAGAGGACCGAAGAGCGCAAGAGATCGAGGGGAAAAAATTTACTCGGGACGCGGCCATACGGCGTCGACAGGGGAACATAACACGGCGAGGGTCAGCCAAACGGGAGCCATTACCACCAATTACGGTGGCAGATTGATTCCTCGTTTATGGACAAGCAAGGAGTCGCTCAGGTGGAAGAAAAATCGAATGAGGACCTCGGAAGGGGGGAAAAACAATTTACACCCCGCTTTCATTTGCTGGCCTTGGACATCTGGAGGAGAAACAGCTGGGCGATTCTGCCGAGAGAGAGAGAGAGAGAGAGAGAGAGAGAGAGAGAGAGAGCTAGCTCTCATTTTCCTGTTATTTCAACACTGCCTCTCGACTCGACTGCTGAGGTTTATGAATTATCCATCATCAGTTCAGGTGCCTTGAACTCTGCAGTGGATTAAACTTTAAAACATTAACTTTTTTTTTTTTTTTTTTTTTTTGGCCCTCAGGTCTTGCGTGTGTTTGTTTGCTGGCTGAGCAACGAGCAAACAAACCCGAGCGATGAGCATATAAAACCCCCCCCCCAAAAAACGCAGATGAAACCCGCTTTTAGAGCAGGAGAAAGCGCAGTTGGGCTCATAGAGGTGAGGGGTCGAAATGGAAGCTGTTCTTGCCTCATTGGTAGGCAACGCGACAGCATGGTGCTCATTGAACAGAACCAATTCGGGAGAAGCAATTACAGGAGCTGCCAGCAATACCCATGGTTTATCACAACATGTCCGACCGCCGTAATGGCGCAGTTAACATTTGAGCACTCAACAAAATGAAAAGATCTGACTTTCCAAACAGCGCAAAACAAAACAATGCCAGAGAAACCGTGTGGAACTATCAAGGTCACGGCAATTATGTCCAATTTTCTCTCTTATTTTCCCCTCTCATATGTTTTTTTTTTTTTTTTTGCTATAAAAAGGTAATTTTCTTATTTAGCTCCTGTCACTCAGGCTGCAAACTGACTACGTCTGCAGTTCCTAAGTTACGCTGCCTCGAGCCGCCACAATTACATTCCGGTGTGAGGGAAGAACAACGCCGATCAAATGTCACGAGCGATATAAACGCATCTTCGCCTTTGTATATCTCTGATCAAAAAGATGGAGAAAAAGTATTGGGACACCTGAATATTCCAGGCACGTCTGGTGCTTCCACAATGCGCCTGTGCACAAAGCCAGCACACTGAAGATTCGCTTGGAGCTCTGACCTCAACCTTAAGGATGAATTGGAACGCCGACTTCGCCCCAGACCTTCTTACCTCACCTTCTAGTACCTGACTTTTACGGGACACCCTTTTGTATGAAATCTCCTTAAGCATACTCCATAATCTATTGCAAGAGTTGAAGATATTAAATAGGGAATAAATGTGGAATGGGATGTTCACAAAAATGTGAAGTGTATTTGAAATGCACGATGTGGCAATAATCGGAAATGTGGCTTTCTATAAAAACGTCTCCCCGACTAACACTATAATCTTCATGGTTTATGTCTAATGCAGACACTGTGCACCAGTGCTTCAGCTTTGTTGATACCTGTCACTGTTTCAGATGGTTTCTATCGCTACAATATGTCCATTATACTAATTAAGCCTTAAACATTTACTTTAAGGTTTTCGAGCAGTTTTGGACACCTGCCAAATCCAACATCTGTCTGTTGGCAGATGTTTGCAATTTCGTTCAACATAATTTAAGTTTGTTTGATGTAGTTATTTTTGTACAAGGCTAAGTTTTGATCATGTATTTGCCCCCCCATCGTATGACCACCTTATATCCATATACAGGCTTTTTGTTCTGTACAAAAATTATATCTGAACAGTTTGTGAGCAAAATACTTCAGAGCGAAAAAAAACAAACAAAAAAAGCCATGAGCTACTGTGCCGTCTCTGACCGTACAGGCAAAAGGAGCTCTGACCGAAAGGCGTGTTATTCTTTGCCAGAGATGCTCCTGAGACTTGTTCCTGAGAGCCGGCGGAAACAAACTTTTGGACTCCGAGCTCTCGAATTCTTTCAGGTCAGCAGAGGGACCTTTTAGCTGTCCATGAAAGCAGTTGCTGTCTGTTAAAAATAAACACACTTTGACCGAGACGAGGACGTTACTTTTTTTCCCGCCGAAACCTTGTGTAAACGTGTGGTTACCGGAGTCATGTCAGGAAACGGGTACGTTATTAGGCATCTGTTCGGAAAGCACGATTCGAGCCCTTTGAAGAGAGCTTGTCAACTTGTTCTTGTGCAAAATAAATGAAAAATAGGGTTATTTTGAACACCTGGTTTCTACAATGCTTTCATTCCGCCCACTCGTATCATAAACAGCGCTCGGTGGGTCGGTGTAATTTGTTTATAGTTTTCGTGCTCATGAAACGCAGGAACAAAAATCACGCCTTTGCGTGCAATCCACCGCTTTCTCTCATGCAGCTGCATTGTTTAACGGGGCAACTTGTAGCAGTAACACGCATCGCTTTACCTGAACGCAGGAATGGGAGAACGCCTTCCAAACGCTTTATCCTGGTCAAGGTCACAGTGGATTTAGACTAGCCTGTCCTACTGGAATGCTTCTGGAGCATGTGAGGAAACCCCAGAACACCGAATAATGTGGACACCCTTTTTTTTTTTTTTGAAGCCTATTGTGATTTGGTACCATCGAGTTTAAGGTACACAATTATATAGAATATCTCTCTGCTCTGTAGTGTTATAATTGTCTCATCACTGCAATTATGAGGTCCAGACATTGTCCGAGCATGACTGGGACGCAAAGCAACCTCCACGAGGACACGATGCGTGAAAGCCCTGACCACCTTCTCAACCCAACCAGACATCTTTTGGGATATTAAAGCAGCAAAGAGGGGATTAAATCTAGAATGGGATGTTGAAAAGGCGCATATGCGTGCGATTGTCGGGTCCAGGCACCAATACGCCTTTAACGCTCTTTAATGAGTTTGCATTCCTGAGTGACGCTGATTTCACTCGAAAGAATATGGTTTTATAACTGTGATTTTCTTCCTTTTTCCAAACCCCGTATTCCTATCAATTGCTCCTTTTCTGTGTGGATTGCTTTCGCCTCTATCGGTGACCCTCGCAAGGTCCTCAGAGACGCTGCATCAGCCGGTCGATTCATTAAAACCGACCGCATCACATTTAGGATGCATAACTAGACGTTGGACGGGAGCCAGCGGTCCTGACAAACACCAGAACACAAACAAGCGGGCAGAGAATGCATAAGAGATGAGCCGTGGGTGTAACGGACACCTGTCATATCCTTTTTTTTTTTTTTTTTTTTTTTTTATCTTTGAACGTCCAATTCCACATTTAGTCCCCATTACCTGTTATATTAGCTTTGATTCTTCTGGGAAGATGTTCCACTAGGTTTTGGAGTGTGCTTGTGGAGATTAGCAAAGGCAGGTACTTTAGCAGGAGAACTTCCTCCAACCCATGTAAAGCATATCTACATGGAGCTGGATTTGTGCACAGGGGCATCGACATGCTGGAACAAAATGTAATGGTAATATATTTATGGCTGGACAGATCAGATCAAGTCAGATCAGACTCTTTTTCTGCGGTTGTATTGTAGTGTCATAACCCGTTTTGCACGTTTTACACAGTGTGCTGAACAATAATCCGAGCTCAAGTTCTGACTGAATGAATTATTCAATTAATAAAATGAATCAATTAAAAACACCAGCTTGTCTTCTAAGGCTTAATAAGATCCTGCTTTTGAGAATGTCTGCCTTCCCGAACGGATTTTTTCCCTCCATGCTTCCGTTGTTTAATAGTTCACAGAGCGGCGGCACGATGGGTATTTACATAAGATTAGCGAAGTCAGCCGAGGGACTAACACTGTATCCTGCCTTTGTAAACCATGTAGCTAATTAAAGTGATTAGAGAGGACGGACTTGGCTCGAGCTGATTGATGGTATCGAGAATCGCTGATCCTTTCGTTGGATCTCGCCTTTTCTTTTTTTTTTTTTTTTATTCGAGTAAATGCTGCTTTAAGGGTTTTTTGTAGCAGGAAAAAACTAGAATAAGCACATAGTTATAGAATGTAGCTCTCAGACAATAGACAAAAGTATTGGGACACATGACTTTTCCAGCCATTTTTTTTAAACCACAATGTTGGAGGCACAAAATTGGAGCATGAAATTTTCACTTCATATGAACTTGGAGATCCAGATGTGTTCAAGCAGGAAAATGCTTCAGTCCACAAATACAGCTGTATAAAGATATACATAGGTTGGCTACATGCCCACTCAAGGCTTACTCATAGTTTTCTTATGTCTCTCATGTCAAGTTCCCTTGACACACACATCTTGTTGGACTGTAACATTTACGATACTGCGAGGAAACGATTTTACTCAGAAACATGTTTACGAGGGATCTTTCATGACGTATCACCTGAATGTGTTTGAAGTTTTTTTTGACTCATGTGAAGCTGAAATTTCTTATATAGTAATTGAAATGTAATGGATTTGATGACCCCGTGTCTGTCATGTTTATAACCCTTAGCTTAATAAACAAACAAAATGTGATGTAGTGGAAGATCTTGAATGGTCTGCTGAAGATCTCTGACCTCAACACAATGTGATCAGCGTCCCCCAACCTCCTCACTTCAGTTCCTGATGATCGACACCAAATCCTGATTTCAGGATACACATGTAACTGTAATCTTAAACGATAAAAGAGTTGTCCCATATCTCCCCGAGTCTGCTTTCTATTATCGTTAAGCCGCGACGGCTCGATGGATTTTTAATTGCCTCCCTCAAGCACAGGATGCAGTTAGATTAATCTGCTTTTATATCGTAATGGACATCCTCGCATGAAACGTTCGTCTAAGTAGAAATAAGTCCATAGTATTTACATCACCGTTCTCAACATTTTCTGCTTGTAGTCCACTTGATCACCAACTGTTTGATTTTGATTACAGATACTATAGCGAGTCACTTTTTGACTTCACGTCAGTCATCTGATATAATTAAAGAGCCTGAGTGGTACCTGCTTTCTTACCGGCTACACCACACCGCCTGCGTTTCCCACCCGGAAAAAAAACGAAATTACCGACATCAATATGCAGCATCCTTCTTGTTTTCCTCACTGACATCCAGTAATCATGAAATCCACAGTTGCTTGCTTGATCAGGCATCACCATCTGTTAGAAATATTCTTCTCTCTTCCATGTTTTTGTATATAATGTATTTAATGGAGACGTTTTTTTTTTACTGTCTCTGGAGACTGGTGGACTGTCAGTCCTCCTAACGATACTAACCAACGATGCCAAATCATTCTTCATGCCGTAGAGCTTCTGACTGTTTAGCTCATGTGAATGGATGGTGTGGATGCAATCTATGCGCTATACAGCCAAAAGTATACAAAGCGGCAACACAAAGTTTCAAAACTCGCTCCGATAAGTACTTTATTTACATTTACACACCATCACCTTCAAACTAGTTCCCTTGCACAGCGATCCAGCGTTCCTGACACTTCTGAAATGTTTCCTCAAAGTCTTTTTTTTCGAAGCGTGGTTCAAGCACCTTCTGCGATTCGCACCGGATCTCCGTGATGGTGTCAGAATGGCGACCTTTGAGCCGGAGCTTCATCTTCGGGAAGAGGGCGAAGGTGGTAGAACCAAATCTTAAGAGTAAAGTGAGATCACGTGGATCATTTTCCGACGATCATCATGCACGAGTTGCCGAATGCGAATCCCTACAGCCACTTGTCACACGCAGTCATTTGGAACGCCTTCCATAACAAGTCCGTGTTAGAAGTAGTTCAATCCCAAAACTTACATTTGCTTTTCAAAGTCTTTAAGAAGGTTTTGTCTTTTTCATGAGGCAGTGATGCTTCCTTAAAGATATGTGAAGTGAGTCAAGTGTTTCTTTTTACTAGTGTTGCTGTGAATGACGGGGGTGCAGAGTACACCATCCCAACCCAGTATGACTACCAGTTTCGCCCGCTTGGCTCCAGGCTATGGCACAGTCAGGATTCATCTCTTGATCTCCAGATAATGGTTGCTGTCAATCAAAATATTATACGTTTGCTTCCCCATTGGTGAGCATCATCTTGAAAATAGTCCCCTTGCACAGCAATGCAACACTCCCTGCGTTCCTGATACTTCTGGAATATGTCCTGGAAGTCTTCTTTTCGAACCACGTCGAGCACCTCCTGCGATTCAAGCAAACGCCAAACTTCTCCGTGGTTTCACGAAAAGTTCACGGTCGCTCTGTTTTCCAAACCCGCTGTCCGTGACGAAATCGCAGACGTGGTAACGCCTGTGGTCAGAGCTCCCCATGTAGACAGGATGATGCCTTTTGGCACACTGACTTATGAAGGTCGGTGCTCCCTGTAACTGTGCGTGCAACCTTGTGCTGCCACCTGTTGGCAGGTTACAAAACTACATTTGAAAACTTTTGATACATATTTTCTTTTGAATACAAACTCGTATTCTCCAGGGATCTTTTATAAGTCCTCTTTGATTTGTCTTACACACACACACACACACACACACACACACACACACACACACACACACACACACACACACACACAATGGTTTACAATTTTATTTCACGCATAACCGGCAACTTCTCGTCTCGAGTCTCTGTTACTACAATGGAGGTCAGTCAAAAAAGTGGACATTTCTAAAATCCCTATAAATGTGCGTAAAACATTTCTGGAATGTTTTGCAAACCTTATGACCTTTATTTATTATTTAAAGAATAAATACAAAATCCACGCTTTAGGTTTGTGCTCCCGAGCACTTCTGTTGAGACAGGTATGGCAGACTGACAGCTGTTGATGGGGTGTCCAGAGCCTCACTGTCAAGCTGCTACGCCAATCCTGATGTCTAAGGTTAAGACACTCCGTGGCAGCTGGGTGTGATTGAGCTTAATGGACACCAGTCGAAATGATTAGCGACCCTCACGTCCGCCGAGGTACTGTCGCATTGACTTTAATGTCCATGCCTCACAAAGGGCCGATTGAAGAATCCGTTTGGCATTCATACGCTCGCACCTTTGTGCTGACTCTTCCTTCCTAGATATTCAAATCTTAATGTCCTTGGTTCACCTCATTAATTTGAGCAGGCCTCACGTTGTAGTGCTTTCCCTTTGCTTTCGCTCATGGAATAGGCTGTAATTGAAAGATACGTTATCGGTGTGCAATTAAAGAGGCCGGAAAGAGATAACCGGCCCAGCTGAAATGGATCTCTTGCAAACTTTTCAGCATCGGGCCTATTGAATGACCTAACGCTCGCTCGCAGGGGCGCATTCCGAGTAGCCACGTGCTGTTCCTTTATAATGCAATCAGTCAGCAAAAATCACACTATTGTTTGTTTTTTCTTTGTTTCTTTTTTTTTTTTTTTTTTTTAAATAAAGCGTCTCCATTACAGAAGGTTGTTTAAGGTCTTTTTATAAAAATATTTTCCTTGTGATTTTTGTTGTACAGACGAGGCGATTTCTTCGGTCACGACTCCTAAAGTGGTTGCTTAGGAGTTGGACATTGGACTTCTGATTGGAAGCTCGTGAGGTCAAATGCCAGTACCGCCGGCTCGGACCTCGAACGTTGCCCTTTAACCTTGACTACTCCGTTGTATAAATGAGATCATTGTAATCACTTTGATAACGGTGTCTACAAAATGCAGCTTAATGGTCCTATGACCAACCAAATATATCCTGTGAAGATTTTCTGAGTAATTTTGGGTTAATATTTTGCAGTGTGTTTGGTGCTACTATTAACCAATTAAAATGCAACATGCCACTAAAACACCATGGAGGCAATAACAGCTAAAAGAAATACCGGTATTTGGGATTTCCATAAGGAAGAAAATCTATAAATAGTTATCATAGCTATGCAGTTTGACTGTGCATATAGGCTAAGACTTGTGTTTATGTACGCCTACCTTATGCTCCCTTTGCATCACAATCTGGCCTCTTTTCCCAAGACATGACCTTGTCCATCTTCTCCTCTGCTGCCTCCTCTTTTTAATACACATCAAAAAATTGCCAAAGTGTATTTCAACTTATTTTTCACCATGCTCCATACTAAAAGCTTTTGCTGATGACTATTTATTCTTCTGTACTAACTTGTAAGTTTAGTAGATCCATGCTGCACAGTGTGATTTGTTTTGACTGCTGAAATAGCATAGTGTGTATAAGGCTTAATTCATAGTTAAAATTAACATCAAAATTGAGTTCACTCAGGAACATATTAAGTGGCGGACCACAAGTTTGTTTAGTCTCCGCCTTGCACTTTGATCGCTTGTTTAAATTATTATTAAACTTGAAAACGTACACAACAATTATATTATATAAATATATAATTATATATTATATTTCTGATTCAAAACGTCTGCTCGTTTCAACCAAACTATCGCTTGTTTGTTGATCAGCTTTTTGTAATCTACTGTAGCTGTTATTTTGCACTTCATGGATCCACATCACCTGCTTTTTTTTGCTATGTTGTGTGCAGGGATTTCCAACCACTCTCCCGATATCAGTTTTTTGATTGGGGGGAAAAAAAATAGCGAGCAGAAAACACGTGCATTGATCAAAGCACACGTTTTGCAAATCGAAGGCGGTATCCTGCAGTTTCGACATAGAGATATTCAGAGATCTCCGAGGGATCTCTAGTACATGGACGATATTTTTGCACGCCTTGACGTACAAATTAAAATTCATCAGATGTCTAACGTTCCACACACTAACTGCCACGCTTGACATTTGACAAATTTTTGACTCGGGAAATGTATCAGTCTGCCACATTTGACTTTGACAGAGATGACCTTTTATTGAGATTATTATGATAGACGACCGATCGCAGTGACCCAATAAACACGTATAATTATTAATAATGCATGCCGCCGAAACGGGCTAATGTTGCTAATTACGGCGATAAGTCGTGTTAATTAGACAGGTGCTACGAGGGAACGGTTAAAAAGTGCACGGGGAAAAAGGAGCATGTGTTCCGGCATACAATATTTATTCATAAAAAAAAAAAAAAAGTTTTATTATTTTATACCGCGCTCGATAAGAACTTGAGCTTGTTTTCTTCCAGAGGGCTTAACTCCTCAACTTTTGTTCCCCCTGCTTTATCTGAACGAGGAAACGAGCCTCTACTCAAGGCTAGACTTGATATGGGCAGAACGACAACGCAGGATATTGAAAAAGCAAGTTGAAAAACCTCTCAAGGTCCAAGGTTTATTGCGGTCTTTTTTTTTTTCTTTTTTTTTTTTCTTTTTTTATTTGAGTTTCACAGCCACTTATTATTTCAAACGACTTTCAAAGTCTAAATAACATGCCACCTCGATATGAGCGCTCGCAGATGAAGCGAATAACGTTAATTATCTCGTAACAGCGGCGCACATCAAGGTCCGGGATATATTACCCGCTAAGCAAACAATCGCACCGTTTTGGATGCAAGACAAATGAGCAAGCTGGAAGACTTGATCGACTTTGACAAGAGCTAAATCGCTAGACGGGGTCACAGTACAACAAAACAACAAGGATTGTGGGGCGGGAGGAAGGTTCCAGGACACGCAGAAGCCGAGATTGGTGGAGGCAGCGTGATGCTCTTTGCAATGTTCTGCTGGGATACCATGGTTTCCGTTGTTTACGTGGATGTTACTTTGAGACGTACCACCTACCTGAACATTGTTGCAGACCAGCAGCGTAATGCACCCTGGCACGCTGCTCAGAAATGGTCTGAAGGACTTGATGATGGTTCATGATGTTCGCCCTGCAGATCAGCCAATTGTTATAGAACCGTAATACTAATCCTCCTTAATGGAAATGAGTGGGATGATATTGTATTGTACATTTGAAAAAAACACAAGGCCATGCTTTTTCTGTCCTTCCTACTTGTCTGACAATGTAGGATGCAGTACGTGGACATCAGACTTGTGTAACTGTTTCCAGTTGAAGAGGGTGTAATAAAATATCCAGCTGTGCAGTCAAAGCTGCATTATATGGCTATAAGATTGTGTCCTTTTTGAGCGTCTTATGGCACATTGAGTTGCTGTTCTAAGAACCTCCATTCTTCTGGGAAGATTGGATTAGATCCGAGAGAGATTTGAACTCATTCCTCCACTGGGGCGTTAGTAAAGCCAGGTACCAAGCTTGTAAGTTCAAATCCCACTCTCAGGAAGCTGATATAAGTCAGTCAGTGTTTCAATTCCTTCATGTTCAGTAGGGTTGAGGATCAGGAGATCTTCCACTCCAGCCCGTGGAAAGCATAATGCTACCTGTATACCTGTGAATTTGCTTTTTGCAACTGTCCAACATCTAAAAGTGAAAATAGAAATAGACTATGATTAATAAAATGAATGAAGTATAAAAGTATATTAAGCTGGGGAAGAATTCATTTTCAGTTAGTCTACACACAAACGTGTGTGAGAGCATGCTGGGATCGACCTGTTATTGTTGTATTGTTGTTCCATGCTGTTAGGCTTCCTGAAGGACCCAGTCAATAAGGTGGAACCGGATTATGTATAGATCGAACTTGTTTCATAGACCAACATGTGGATCATTAAAAAAAAAAAAAAGCCACAATTTGTATCTCCACGCGTCTGCTGTAGTGTCCCTCCGGTCCAGGCTGTGTACAGTTGCTGGTTGTATTTACCCTAATGAAGTTCAGCATGAATTACCCGATGTCTGCCTGTGTTTCTAATGAGCTGTCGACCACTAGGTGCTTTTAATAGGCTTTAATGCTGCGGGGCCGTTGTGTCGAAAAAGAGCCATTGTATCAGACACCATTGCTGAGGGTGTTTAATGATCCAAGCCCTTTATTTGTGCGTGTGTGTGTTTGTGTACACGTTGTAAAGAGGAAAAAAAAAAAAAAAAGAAAGACCCGAACGCTCATTATGATCTTCTCAGGATGCTGGTTTTAATGTGTGTGATGCATCATCAGCAACCTGACCTGGAGGTCACATCCAGCAAACCTGTTCTACCTTCAAGGTGCACGCATGAATACGATTATTTCTTTACACAAGCCGCGGGAAGAAAAAAAGGCTGCTATAAACACAAGTGAGAACCCCCGCAAAGCACATCTCGTATCTTTAGCCCGTTCCGGGGCCAGCAGATGAAACCGTAGGTGGTCGGTGCTCTACGGGGCCGAGGTGAAGCGTGACCCAGGTTCGGAGGTTCGCTTATGCTGATCCCATTAGCAAACGTGAATCCGTCCTCCGTCGTCGCACACTTTTAATGAGCACCTCCTACAGTCTGACCCCAAAACTCGCCGACTAATCTTGTTTTGCTGCGTCCGGCGCACGTAGCGGCCACGGCGTCTCTCCGAGCGCTCCCTGCAGCTTCAGATCGATCGCGTTTGATTTTTTTTTTTTGTATTTTGACCGACTTCATCACATTAACGGGGTCCGCGTGTCCGGCTGTGTCAGGTTTTCTAATAATCAGGAGAAATATCTAAACTGCTAGTTTCCAACCAAGGTCTTGGCTACATGGAAAGCAAAAGATGCCACCTATTGTTTGCAACGTTCATCATAGTGTGCGTGTTTGTTTCTTTTCCAGTTGTGTGATCTTTATAATCACCTCGAATCTTCTCTCTAATCTGAATATGCACACACTGGGTAGCGGACTGGTTGATTTGCATGCGATGTACAGGATTCGGTGCGATCGGAGGAGGTTGTGAACACGTCAGCGAGACGTCGGGTAAAGAAAGACGCCAACCCCTGGGAGTTCTGCGCATCACACAATAGCTTTGTTGTGCGAGAAATTAATTTCTAAAACGTAACTCTTCTGCCCCGGTGCACTCGGTAGCGTGGCTTTTCGAACCCCCGGCTTTGTGCTGCGGCTTCAATTTAATTGATATTTGTTCGTGTCCCCTGGAGCGACACCGCTTCTCTTTTTTTGTTTTTTTATCCCAGCACAATGATGATACCACTCGAATCTGTCGTTCACGTGACGCAATGTTTGTCCGCTGTAGCGGCTACGTGGAAATGAAATTTTTCCACAGCTTTTGATAAACTCCTCCAGTTGATCCATTGTGTGTATAGACTTATTTAACAAAAGTTTTGGGACACCTGAGATTTCCAACCGTATATGGTCTGAAGAGCCAAATCTGTGCACAAAGTGAGCTCTCTGAAGGTATGCTTTACATGGGTTGGAAGATCTTGAGCGGCCTGATGTAAAGCCGTGACCTCGATCTCCTTTTGGGAGGAATCGGTACGCTGACCGCACCCCAGGCCTCCTCAATTCCTCCTACGTCACCTCCTTACCCATCTTTAATAACAACCTTGTAGCTGAATGAGTCTCCACAACATCATTTCACAAAATGGAGGTTATCCAAAATCTTCCCAGAATAATGGAGGTTATTATAAGAGCATGTGGAAATAAAAGTATCCATAAACTTTTATCCAAATAGTTTTCCCATTAGCCAAAGTTTCATCTCCTTCCATGGTGCGATTTTTTTGTTACATTCAATTATATTCATTTCCTGTATTTCTTCGCCTCGCTGACACCTTTGCGTCCATCTTCAAACGAAACCACGATAAAAATACTTCTAACTCACTAAGTGGGTTTATGGAAATGCCGCTCAGAATAGTGACTATATGGTGAATTGCTGTTGAGTCTTTGTCTGTCCCCCCACCCCCCCACACACAGTGAATAGACACTGGAGGAACCATTCACTATCACTTTCATTCACTACACTATATTTTCAATATCATACTACACACAGGGGCTTTGTGATGCTGGAACCTCGTTTAGGTCTCTCAATGAAATGGAGAATGAAAGTGAGTGTGGAGAAAGAAGAAGAAAGTGAGAAAGTGAGGAAAGAGAGTGAAATAGAGAACTAAAGATGGATATCTACCGTATTTTTCGGACTATAAGCCGCTACTTTTTTCCCACGTTTTGAACCCCGCGGCTTAAACAACGAAGCGGCTAATTTATGAATTTTTCCTGGGTTTTTCCCGGTTTCACAAACTTCAAGCCAAAAAACTGAACCCCATTACATTAGACCAATGAAATTTCCGAACGGAAACGAAAAAACGCACCTCACCTGTGTTCTGAGCTGCACGGCATCAGGAGAAAAAACGTTTTTTTTTTTTTTAAACGCACGACGATGCCAAAAGATAAACTCTCGAGATAAATAGTTGTGAAAGGAAGGAGGAAGACAGTGAACAAAGACTTTCTTGGTAGGCTACTGTTTAGATACAAGCCGTTGTAACGCGTTGAGTCAGGGTCATGGGATAGCTCGCTAACTCCAGTTGCAACAGAAATCATATAAGCACAGGCAGGTTTCCAAAACTCGTGCTTTACGGCGTTATGGGTTAGTCAAAGAAACTTAGAAATGAGCATCAGAAAATAATAAGGACATATTCCTCGGTCTTGCACACACGCAGTAATACCGGAAAAATGCAGTGCCGGTCTTTTCCCAAAATACCGCTATGCTCCTAAAGGAAGCGCAACATATTTCACCCGTTACACCGTGTGTAGCGTGTCTTTCGTTAAAGCCTGTGTAAAGTACATTAGTGTAGACAGGTGCGGCTTATTTATGTTAAAAATAAAAATATTTATAAAATTCAGTGGGTGCGGCTTATATATGGGTGTGCTTTATAGTCCAGAAATTACAGTAGATGGATGGACGGATAGAGAACTAGAGCGAGAGAAATAGAGAACCAAATATGAATAGATAGATTGATAGATATAGAAATAGAAAACTATAGATAGATGGAGAGACAGGTAGATAACTAGAGCGAGAAATAGAGAACTAAATATAGATAGATAGATAGATGGAGAAATAGAGAACTATAGGTAGATAGATAGATAGAGAAATAGAAACCTATAGATAGATGGAGAGACAGGTAGATATCTAGAGATCGAGAGAAATAGAGAACTAAATATGGATAGATAGATAGATAGATAGATAGACAGGTGTGTGTGTGTGTGTGTGTGTGTGTGTGTATAAAAATGTTCTCCCACAGTTTTAATGTTTTGTTCATTAAATAAATCCCCTCTCTCTCTCTGGTGCTGCAGCAGTAATGAAGGTGGGTTTTTGACCCGTTTGGAGGTAATGAAGGGCATTTCTGCCACCCAGGCAGCATGATTGATCTCCAGCTTCCACACGTTTATTTTGTGGCGTGTCAGTTTGGTGTGAGTGTATTAATGAAGTCGGGTCGGTGCAGGCGCCGCATGCTGGGAACTTCCCATAAGCCCAGTGTATACGTCCATTCCTTTTTTCAAACCCCCCCCCCCCCCCCCCTATAAACATGCAACATTGATTTAATTTAACACTCACCATCTGCACACGGCTTCACACATCTTCATGGGATATGTAGGGTGAAAATATTCTCTCTCTCGCTATCTTCTCTATCTTTTTCTTTTTCTCTTTCTCTTTCTCTATCTACCCTCCCCATACTATCACTCTGTCGGAATTTGTGTCTTCGACCCAGGACTTTTTTTTTTGGTAAACGCTGATTGTTGTGTTTTCAGCAGTTGAATGACAGGATGTCAGAATCAGGCGGCTGGGACTCGAGGCTCCGGCTGCCTTTTTCATTCTGAACTTTGTTGTTTTGTGTGAATGTGATGATGGCACATTGTTCCTGCTTCACGCTGACTGTCAGAAGCTTGATTTGTGCCCTTGCATGATGTGCTTTTATTATTATTATTATTATTATTATTATTATTATTATTATTATTATTATTATT
>JAAIIK010000079.1:340640-368391 GCA_014706435.1 Silurus glanis
TCTCTCTCTCTCTCTCTCTCTCTCTCTCTCTCTCTCTCTCTCTCTCTTTCTCAGTCATTGTTATCGGAAAAGCTGTTGCTATTGCCAGTATTGAAAGAAAAAAACGTGCTGATGCATCAGACACAGATAGGATAATAAAGTAAGCGACTGTAAAGGGAAGAATTCCAGATGTGAACGTGTATTTGTTGCTCATGTTGAGAATCGCATTAATGAGTAGAATTAGTGTTTAATAAAAAGAGCTTGACATGCTGTGTGTCTGTAATTTCCTGTCCATCGCTCGCAAAAAAATTGAAAAAAACGAATACACTCATTAATCCCACACACTTCATTAGACAGGCAGCTGCTCATGTTGTTCCTTGTGTGTTTATGCTAATGTGTGTCTGCGCTATCGAATAACATGTCTGAGGGAGCATCGATACAGAGATCGGCTTCTCTACTGATGGAGAAATCAACCCATATATATATATATGTGTGTGTGTATGTGTGTGTATATATGAGAGAGACCGATTGAGAGATTTTCAAGGACTCTTCCTCTGGAACTTCTCAGTTCTTTGCAGAGAGAGAGAAAGAGAGAGAGAGCTCCTGGTGCTGTGGTTCTGCGAGAGAGAGAGAGAGAGAGAGAGAGAGAGAGAGAGAGAAGCCCTGTCAGATGAATTGAGGTGTAATTTAAGGTTCTCTCTTCCTCTCTCTGTTTGCACGTTTGTTTGTTGATCTGTCTTTCTGTTTCTCCTTTTCTCTCTGTCTGTCTCTGAATCTTTCTCTCTCTGCTTGTCTGTCTTCCTCTTTCTTTCTCTTTTTGTATATCTGTCCCTCTTTCTCTCTCTGTTTTTAGATTGGTCTCTTTTCTCTCTCGGTCTATTCCCATTTCTCTGTTTGTCTGACTGTCTCTCCTTCTTTCTGTCTCTTCCTCATTCTATATCAGTTTATTCCTTATTTCCTGTCTGTCTGTCTGTCGGTCTGTCTCCCCCTCTTTCCCTGTCTGTGTATCTATCTATGTTTTCTGTCATTCTGTCTCTCCCTCTCTTTCTGTATGTCTATATCTTTGCCTTTCTGTTCATCTGTTACTGTATGCTAGTCTGTCGGTCCCTCTTTGTCTGTCTGTCTGTCTTCCTTCTACCTTTGTCTGTCTGTGTCTTTGCCTCTGTCTGTCTCTCCCTCTTTATTTGTTTTTGTTTGTGTGTCTGTTTCTTCCTTATACTCTCTTCGCCTGTCTTTCTTGCTGTCTGTTTTTCTTTGTCTCTTTTTCTGTGCCTTTCTCTCTGTATGTCTGTCTGTCTACACTTTTTCCTGTCATTCTGTCTTTTCCTCTTTTTTCCTCTCTCCTATTCTGTTCCTCAATTAAGGTAATTTCATTGGGTTTTTATTGGCATGACCGTTACAGCGGTCAGACTGCTGCCAACAGCAATAAAACGAGAATAAATAAATGGGTATAAATAAATAAATTCACATAACAAATAATCAATGATTAAATCAAATCTCTCTGGACTTTGACTCGTACACTAAACAGTGGACAAAAACTTTTTCTTTTTTTTTTAGCATTACAGAAAGTAACCCACTGTAGTGGAGCATAAAATAGTGTCCATTTCTATCCCTGTACAACCACCACCACCACCACCATCATCATCCTCATCATCATTTTTGTGTCCTGTGGGGGATCAATGCTTCACATACTGCTCTGTGTCTCAGGGGTTTTTTGTAGCCTCTAGCAGAGAGGGTTAGCGAATGACACAAATCCCTTCAAAGGTCTCATCAATTTTGTTCTCCACATGAAGGATTGGTGCTTATGATGGTCTAATCATGTTGCTTCTCTCTGTTTGTAGCCCCTTAACATCAGAACGCTTACTGATGATGTGGTAAGATCCAAATATTTTTTTGTTTCTCATTGTTTATTAATTCTTTTGGTGCTTAAGTCACTAATATCACGCTTCCATCTCTGATGAGCTGCGTCTGTTCATGAGCCAAAACTGGAAGGCTTCTCTTCATTACTAACTGTTTTATTTATAAAAAAAAAAAGAAGCTTGCAGCATGAATGCATGGTAGCTAATTAACTGGTTTTCATGTAGGCAGTGAGGCAGCTGCGCAGTTCTTAAAAGTCTTTTGTGTAAATTCATAACAGGCTTTTGTCCAATGTTAAGTGTCCTTGCTCTTCCACTAACGCTGTCGAATCTGCTCTTAATGAAGCTTAATAAAGCCGCTCTAATAAAGCATGCATTATGACTGACCTCGAGACTGCAGTCTGAACATCCTCTGTGTTGGTTTAATTTTAATGAAACTACAATGGATTGTTGCCCAGTACTGGGTTAGAAGTTTATACCATTCGTTTCCTCTTAGAGTGAAACTTTCAGACTCAAATCAGTGGCTGGTCTGGAAAATCTGGAGCAAAAACATCATGCTTCTCTCTCTCTCTCTCTCTCTCTCTCTCTCTCTCTCTCTCGCTCTCTCTCTATATATATATATATATATATAGATTATAGGAACATAGGATTCGTTCAGTTTTTTTTTTAAACATCCCAGCTCCACTCTTTTGGGAAGGTGTTCCACTAGATTTTGGAGTGTGCTTGTGGAAATATGTGGTCACTCAGCCACAAGGTCTTTAGAAAAGAGCTCTACAGCAGGCCAATCAAGATCTTTCACATCTTCCAACCCATGTAAAGCGTATCGTCATAGAGCTGGAGCTTTGTGCACAGTAAACTGGCAAAGGTTGCACATTCGCCAAGTCAGAATCCAGTCCTTTGCTCTATCCAGAATCTCTGGTATTGTTTTAAAATCGCATTTAACGAACATCCAATGAACCTGGAGCAAATCGCCCTGAAAGATTGGGGAAAAATCTTTCCGGTACGCAACAAATTCCTAATCTAATGTGATCGGTCTCATTAGCGGTGCAGCGTACGCCCGGCGTGGCAGAGCTTTTTCGCTCCAGCAGGTTATTAGGAGTGGAAATCAGCTTGCTCATATGTTAAGTGGATAAAATCTGTGTGTATGAAAGTTGACAATTAATTTTGACTTTCAGAAGTTCATACACTTTATGGGCAAAAGTAACGGGACACCCGACTTTTCCAGCCGTATGTGGCAAAATGTTCTCACATAGATTAAAATTTCCCTTCACTTGACTCAAAGCTGTTCCAGCATGACAATGTCCCTGTGCACAAAGCCAGCTCCATGAAGATATGGTTGACATGGGATGGACGATGTGGATGGTCTTGAGTGGTCGGCTGTAGAGCTCTGACTTTAACCCTATTGAGATGAACTGGAACGCTGACTGCATCCCAGGCCTTCTCACCTCACCTACATCAGTACCGGACTTTATCACACTTGTAGCTGAATGAGCATAAATTTCCACAAAATCTAGTGCAACATCTTCCCAGAAGAGTGGAGGTCGCTCAAAAAGAAGCACATACCAATCTTATGCATAGGTGTCCACAAACTTTTTGACCTTATTTTTGTCCTTCACTGACCAGCATTGATGAGAGGAGGAAATAATCAGGATTAATGTTGGTAAAGGTAAAAAGTAATTTTCCCAGCAGATACACTAAAGGCTCAGCAGTAGATTGTTGCAAAGCTACAGATTCAAAATATGCAAATTCTGGAGAGCTCCTAAATCGCCCGGTCTGCATGTTAATGCATGACACTGCTCTCTGGCCTCCGAGTGTTAAATGGGGCCGTTTTTGTCCTTTATGCTTTTATAGGCAAATAGCTAGTGACTCATGGTTCTGTTCATTATGGGATGGCGGCATAGCCGCCGCTATACGGAGAGTTAATCTGAACGCAGAGATGAACTTCCCTTAAATAAATGTGAAGGAAAATGGCTACAAAAGCCTCTTGTGTTATTTTTAAACCACTTGAACGACTGAATTACGACTTAACACGCTTTCAAACCATCCAAAGCGATTCACGTATTCAGCGGAAAGCATCCTGCAAGGGTAAGAAGTTAGACGGCGAGGGTGGAGAGATCGACGGAAAAAAAGGCTTCCGGTGCGTATCTGAAAATTAGCATCTACCAAGCGCAAAGCTCAACAGGATCTCTTAGCCCTGAGCGTCCAACATACTGGACTTTGATACCAATAAACTTCATGTTGACGCTCGAATTAACTTCTTGGTTGCACAAACACACATTTTGTCCAACCGGTACATTGTATAGAGAGTTATATCCGGAGTCACTTTTCGAGTAGTGAAGTAGGGTTTATTGTCATTCCAACCAAATACAGTTCAGTGACCCTAGTGTTCTTCCACAGTGATCTAAACCTTGTCTTCATGGATCGTTCTTTGTGTTTGCTGGGAAATGCTGTAGCGCATGAAGACTTTGATTTTGTTGCATCCGTTACTGGTCTTTGAGATTTTTTCCCGTTCGTGTACTTTTGGGTACGTTGCCTTATGGGGCTGAAAGTAACTGCTCACAAGTGGGGTTGCGAAAGCGGCAACAAATTTCCAGAAACTTTCCATGGGAACTTCATCTGGGTACTTTTGGAACTATTACAAGGTGGAAACTTACCAGGAGTTTATTAGAATTTATGAAAATTACTGCAATACTGCATTAATTGTGGGAAGTAATCAAAAATGTTTTTTTTTTTCTTTCTCATTTGTATGCAAACTGACATTTTTGACTTTGATGTTATTGTTAGTATCATTTTGTTGCACTATAACGTACACACGGCACAATTTTTAAACATAAATGTATTTATTTGTCATATGTAATTTACGTGAATACAAAAAAAAGATAAATAATAGTAATAAACAAAATAAATAAGTAAATAAACATCACAGGAATAAAAATAAAAAATCACCTTAAAAGCTTTTCACATACATTCCCATTCAATCCCAATGGAAAGTTTCCCGTTTTAAAAATTCCAGGAATTTTGCGACCCTAGCTCCAAGGAGTGCTGCTCCTATATGGACACCAAATGCACAAACGTCACCAGAAGGATGTTGAGAAGCGAGAGAACTCGTCGCATCTCAGTCGTCATTATTCGTCTTTCTTTTTTTTTTTTGATTCTTCAAAATTCACAGTCCGGTCTCGTGTTCCACACTATTTGTCTATATCAATTTTTTTCCTTTAATTCCACACCCACTGAGCCAACTTTTATTATTTTCTGCTTTCTGGTGTTCTCCTTTCTCCTGTTCTTTTTTCCCCCCTTTTTTTTATGGCCTTTTTTTTTTTGCCGCCGTATTGATCGGCAAAAATGTGTTTTTTGTTTGTCTTGGGTTTGCTATTGATTTCACACAGACTTTTTAATGCCGGAGGGAGAGTAGTCACTGGAATAGGATAATCAGCTTTATTATGTGTTCAGCTCAGCAGGAAGACAACGCCGGAGCCCGGCACTCTTACATCGTCAGACGGACAGATGGCCCCGTACACGCATATACAAGCCCGGATGAATAGCACGTGTATGGCGCGCGTAACGTAAAGGATCGTAGTGCGCAAAGGGTGACGATTTCCAGGGTGTGTGTTTGATGTGCTCGGTGGTAATGGAGGGGTGTTGGTCGCGAGGGGGAATATGGAACCTGGACGGTGGAATAGGGGGGGATTTGTTTCAGAGGCGCACGGCAGAATTACTTAAGAGGAGCCTGATGGCGTGGATAGAAGGAATAAAAGGAAATGGAGCCATTAGTAGTAACATCAAAGGCTCTTTGAGAGATAGAAAGAGGGGAGGATATTGTGGGCGAGCGAGCCGAGAGACGTACAAACACCTAAACAGCCCCGAAAAGCACTTCATCTTTTCCGAGCAGCCCGGATTACGTGCGCTCTGATGCCTGCCGCCGTTATCAAGGCGCTGCCTCGGCATATTTATTTATTTATCTGTTCCTGGTAATGAGGTCTGAATAGCAAATACCCTGTCCTTCACCACGGATGGAACCGCGTGATTAAACCGATTCTCGCCATCAGTCAAAGTTGGTATATGAGCTTCAGGGCAGCTACAAAATAAATTAAGCTGTCGAGACTGACGATGGCGTCAGCACGCTCCTCGGCTCCTGCGCTCTGCTGTGGAACCGCTACACACCTGTTTATATTCACTTCTTCATACACTACGTTCTTTGTGGACACCTGAACGTAAGATTTCGTTCCCATTTCCTGTTATGATCACCTCCACTCTTCAGACAACACGTCCCACTAGATTTTGGAGTGTGCTTGTGGAGATTATTCATTCATCCACAAGTGTATTAAAAGTAAAGTCAGGATGAGGAGGCCTGAGGTGCAGTAAGCGTTCACATTCATCAGAGCGATGAAGTAGATCTTCCACTTAAACCCACATATGGCTGGGAAAGTGTCCCAATCCTTCTGTCCGTATGTGGAGCTGGTAGCTTGGTGGTTAAGGCATTTGGTGTTGGATCTGTAGGTCATAAGTTTAAATCCCAGCCACATCAAGCTGCTATTCCTCGGCCCCTGAGCAAGACCCTTAACCCCATAGCTGCTTAGTATGAATGAGGTCACTGTAAGATGCTCTGAATGAGGACGCATGTCAAATATCGTAAATGTACAGTGTATATTATAGATGAAATTTACCATTTCACAACATCCAATGGTCTATATCCAGAAGCTAAATTCTGTTCGCTGAAATATTCTGAAGACCTCAAGTAGGCTCCTTGAGAAGTTTTGCCCGCTACAGTAGAGAAATACGACGGCGAGCCGCTAAAGAAGCTGTGAAGAAGAAAGAAAGTGACAGCTGTAAAACGCAAGCATAACTAATTCCAGAGAGAATTCAGGGCTGCGTCCCAAACCGCATCCAAGACTTCGAATAGAATGCATAAATAATAAACCTTATTGTGTACATCAGTGTTAGACCGGTCACGACTGAGCTTCGGCTGAACAGAAAAAACTTCACTTTAATGATAGGCTCGTCTTCCATCGTTTGAGGCTCTCTTGGTACCATTGGCTGAATGATCCAGCACCAAAATGCGGCTCTCTGTGAAGCTACATACTTTATTTCAGGGAGGAACTTTGGTTGTGCAGTTGGAAAACCGCATCCACATCAGTCCGATACAATTTATTGCCTCCAAATCTGTGGTAAGAACCTCATATGGCTTGAACTGTCAGGTTTTGTCTACATTGTGTATACTGCATTAATTTCACATCTGTGTCACTGCCGGTTACATAAACTCCAACACACAACTGGTGGTCTTTGTGACTATGTTCTGCAAGGCGTTATTAGCATAAAAAATACGCAAGACGTCGCCAACCAGGAAACAACATCTCACCTCCCTGCAGGTGCAGCTGGGGGGAGACCAAGAGAGCAAACAGCTTGCTGACAAATCTGATCCAATTAGGAACTCGTTATCTCTGCGATGTGGGCGTCTTCCGCCTGAATCCGATAAATCAATCCAGGATTTTCTGATGATGATAAAGCTCTATCTATCTATCTATCTATCCATCTATCCATCTATCCATCTATCCATCTATCTGTCTGTCTGTCTGTCTGTCTGTCTGTCTCTTTCTGTCTGTCTACCTATCTACCCCTGTCTGTCTGTCTGTCTATCTATCTATCTATCTATCTATCTATCTATCTATCTATCTATGCAAAGTTTTCAGTGTTGAAAATTCCCCGAATTTTCCAACCCTTATTGTGACCAAACTGTACCCTTATACACCTCTAATTGTATTGTGTTGCTCAAAGCATTTTAACATGATCAGATTATGAGCTGATAAATTCTACTTTTTTCCTTTTCTACACCCAGCTGGACCGATTCGCGAGTATCCGTATCCCCGGCAGTAAGAAGGACAGGACGCACCTTCCCCCCATGACCAAGCAGTCTTCCTACGATTGGTCCACCTCCTCCGAATTTGAGGACCTGTCCTCCAGGATCACTTCAGAGAAGGAGATTCTTGCTCTCTTTGAGAAAATGATGGTAAGCCTTTTACTCTACAAATTCGAATTCGATGTCTTTGTAGAACAGAAACTCTTTCAATGATGCTCACTTGCAGACCGCTACGTGGTCCACGCTAATCAATAACCCCGAACATTGGTACATCTGTGCTAAAGCAGTGAACAGAGACATGCTCTGCCATGGGGATCTGAGATTTCTATGGGTGTACACGATAAACAACAAATCAAAATTCAATATCATAATAAAATCTTCTCGATACATTTTCCAAACTCAAAATCATACTGAATATATACGACTTTGGTTCCCTTTGTTTTTGGAGTAATATATTCATCACATAGACACTTTTATCACGACAGGGTTTGCGTGGTCCACGCGTTAAAACCGGTAGCGCTCAGGGTTTCTTTGTTGTCCCGGGTTGCCAAGTCTCTGCAAATGTACAACTACGAACTACTTCTCAAATCCCTCATGAAAAGCTGTTCAGGGTTCAGGAAAAAGAGGGACATTTCTACACCTGATCATCACTTTTGTGGTTTTTTTTTTTTTTGCAACCTGTTACCACATTAAAAGCGCACATTTATATATAGAATCACTGGAAATAAGAGGCCCAAATCTGTTCCAGCATGACAATCAGGAAGAGATGGTATGTCAAGAATGGAGTGAAAGATCTAAAGTAGCCTGCAAAGAGGCATCCTAATACTTTTCATCTAATGGAATAATTGGATATGGATACTGGTAATGCAGAATTTGTATTTTTGGCTTCATTATTAAAGCAGCAGCAGCAAAAGTCCGTTGTGACTTTTTTTTTTTTTTTTTGTTATTAATATCCTCCATGCCTCTGGTTGGTACGGGGCCATGAATCGTTTGTCACCAGCCTGCAGCAGTCTTTTTTTCTTCTCCTCTGCAGCAAATGGCACTGAGAACAGTAGGTTCCCTGTGGGGGAGAATGAAAAGATTTTTTTAAATTTTTTTTAAACAGGAGGAAAAAGAGGAAAAGATTACAAAATTAGTTTTTTCGACATTAATGTGGCTGTACATCTGCACGTTCTCATACGCCCTGATGTACCTACACAACATCTGTACATTTTAGCAGTTAACAGACAAAAGTATTGGGACACCTCCCTTTTTAAGCTGTATGTGATCCTGTTACCACAAAGTTGGAGGTTCACAGTTGTATAGGACGTCTTTGGATAAACACGTCCAGCTGATCCATTGTCCGTATAGACTCTGTGGACAAAAGGGTCTTCCAGCAATATACGGTTCTTCCTCACAAGCTTGGAGATGCACAATTGTGTTAGGACGTCTTTGTCCTTCACTTGAACTTGAATCCTACACAAAGCCAGCTCCATGAAGATATGGTTGTACATGGTTTGAAAGATGTAGAAGATTTTGAATGGCCTGCTCATAGACCTCAACCTTTTTTGGAAGGGATTGGAACTCTGACCGCACCCTAGACCTTCTCACACGATCCTACATTAGTACCTGATTTACACACACCCTTGAGCACAAAATCTCCACAAGCAAAATCATCTTCCCAGAAGATTTAAGAGCACATGTGGAATGAGATGTTCAAAAGGACATGGTCCGGTGCCCACAAACTTTCTTGCATTCACTGTGTAACCCAGGAAGTCTTGAACTCCTGAAAGAGTTCTTCTCCTCCATATAATGAATCATTTTTAAAACCAGTTTCATGGTCTTCTCCGTATTTTGGGAGTTGTGGCACACAGCCCTGTTTGAGCGTAAGTGCATTTAGCACATTTGCAGTCGAGTTTGTCACTGAGCTCAGGTTTATGTGACAGGAACATCAGTGTTGGTAACACACTGTCCCACAAGCGGGGGTTTGCGGATTCATGAATGTGGCAGTCGTGCTGACGGGGCCGGCGGTGATAATTGGTGCCTTTCCCCATGCGCTGTGCGTCTTCCTCCGCCGCCACGCTGACCCAAACCTCCATCAAGGCGCAGACGCTGCGGTCCAGCCTCGAGCCCACGTCAAATCTTAAACCACTTTCCTAAGGGAAATAAAACAAATGAATTAGAAGCAAGGCACCGAAATCCAGTTACTAGATTTGAAGATAATTCGGAACAGTCTTTCTCGTTCCTGCTTTGTTATTAACCTGTATTTTGCTGCCTTGCAATTTCTGAATCTGGAGGAGTCCTAACGCTCAGGATGCACCGTTCTGTTCTCTGTCAGTGGTACGTATCGTCTTGGTGCAGCGAAAGTGTTCCCTGCAAATTGGTGTCAGGAAATAAAAGTCGGGTAGAATAAATACATGCAGCTCCAGAGCCTGAAGGCTGCTGTGCAGTTGTCACATTCTATAATTTCCTTAGTAAGAACTAATAAGAAATTCTTCAGCATGTTGGTACGAGGAACACGCTTTTTAACGATGACGGATCGAGATTTCAAACTGCCGCGGCATCACGTTCGCTTTGATTCTTGGTGATTATCATCAGCAGGACCACAGCTTCTCATCTCGTTTGTGTGTGTGTTTTTTTTTTTTTTTCCCTCCCGCTCGCATTGTTTTCATCTGCCCTTTTGGCAGGTGTCTGAGCCGCATCTTGCAGAAGGAACGTAGGCGAGATGATCGATGGTTCAATATTTACATTAAAGTCAGAAAATCTGTTTATGTAAAAGGTTTTATTACTCTCGCAGTACAAGTCCACACCAGACTGACAATCAGTGGGCGTTTTTTTTTTGTGCACCTCGTTCATTCCTCAATCCACAAACCTTTTATATTAATATTAAATATTTACTTTGCCCTGTTGGATGGGTGTGCGTCTGTGTACTTTACATTGACCCCCATCGCTCTCGCTCTGTGTTTTTCTAGGAGGATATGAACCTGAATGAAGATAAGAGAGCTCCACTCAGAGAGAAGGACCTGAGCATGAAGAGAGAGATGGTCCTTCAGTATATTGTTACAGCAGCCAAAACTGTAAGTCTCACACACACACCCACAAAACTTTGCAGTAACAGTGTTTGTGTTATTAAAACTAGTGGATATCACCGATATCGAAAGCTGGGTTGGATCGTGCTTGCCGATAACCGATTAATGAACTGTTTTTAAATGGATATTTTCTCCATTCTACTTTATTACAAGTATAAACAAATGAACATATAAAAAATGGACAAAAAAACCCCAGTACTGAATCTTGAAAATGTGCTAAATGAAATAAATATGAATATATCAATTATATAAAAAATATTGAGGAATATAAAAGTGCATTCGAACTGAAACAAAAAGTAACACTCCAAATAAAAACATCCAAGATGAATAAAAAGAAAGACACTTCAAAAGAACAGCATGAGGTGTCAGTGATTTGCCTCTAGAGGCCGCTCTCGTACAGTGTAACACGACCCGGAAAAACTATCGGTATGGATTTTTGTCATTAGTTTCTGCGATCAAGTACCTGGTGCAGGTGAATCGGTCAACCTCTAATTAATACCACGCACGGCGAAAGAATTTCGTACATGATTGCGATTTTTGTGGTGACCAGGTTACAGGTCTTTGGGTCACATGGGAATTTATAGCCGGGTACAAAGCGGTCAGGAAATGAGCGGCGTCAATTTTGATGATTGTCCATAACAATTGATGGGAGAAAATGTTATTTTAGAAATTTGCATAAGTTTCTGTAATCTGTGGAGAGAATTTGCTCGAACGCCGTCTTCATGGCAGTTTGGTTTGTGATAAATGACCTCAGGATTATTCGTTTGTTGCTCGAGTCTTTTTTCTTCTACCCCGCTCGCCGCGTGCCTTCGCAATTAGATAGACTAGCTCCCGGCAATTAGGTCGACCGCACCGAGAAATGATTGCGGGAAGAAAAGAAAAACCTCCGGGTTGCCCAGGATGTGGTTTTTCCTCCGTTCTTTTAAAGTAAAAGCAGACCGATATGCCTCTGCGAGTTTTAATCTCGCATGCGAAACAAATCTGCTAGCGCCATCGCCGTACGAACGTACTCCATCGAGCAGAAAATCTCCACGCAGAACACGGAGCTAGACGAATCGGCGCATTTCTTTTTTTTTTGTTTTCACCCCTAACTGAAAGGAATTTTCCGATTTAACGCCCTCGTCACTTGCTCATGTGTTCATTTGTAGAAGTGAGAGAGAAAGAGAGAGAAATTTTAATTGGACTGGCATGCCATTAACTTCTCTGTAAATTCAATTATTTTTGGGGTCCTCTGAGATTTTTTTTTTTTGGGGGATCGTTCAATTTATGCCTGCGTCTTAATTGTTTGTCGAACTTTATCTCGCTTCGCGGTGCTTCAGGAGCGCCGAATTCCGCCCATAAACCGGAAAGTTCTGATCATTTTCATTTATAAATAACGTGAGCTCGGCGTTGTGCAGCGTTTCTTTGGATTACCTCGAATGACTTCCGACTTATGAAGCGGTATATAAGGGAGTCACTATGTTTAATGAGGGCACGAGTATCCTTAAAGCTCAGCTGTACATTTTGTACCAAATTTAATGCCTTTCATAGGATTAGAATTGCAAATACACCTTTGGATTGCTTTTGTTTTTTTGTAAAAATGTAAAAAAAAATTTATATATAAGAATTTAAGTGGATGTGCTTTTAATTATTTAGAAAGTGACTAATAATTTGTGACTAATATTTGATATGTAGATAGATTTCACTAATATATGACGTATCAACACTATTGAGACGAGGCGTGTCCTGAGAGTCACATGGAATACAGATTAACATGGCAGAGGTAGAGCCGCGTCTTCCTGCAGACACAACGTCTGGTTTCATTTCACCTTATTCTTTGCCATGCTTTAGAAGTCAGAAGGCGCATAAGTAAATTGATGATTGAAACCCGAATAAGGAGTTTGAGAAAATCCATTCTCCAGCACATATCTGGAATTGTGGGTAGCTCCGCCCCCTTTTCAGTCCATCGTCTCTTTTTGCCTTCACATCTCCCCTTGTCCTTTGTTTGACATTCAGACCCGGTTGTTTACCCGAAGACTTGTGCTTAGAGCAAATAATTGCCTTACAATGAAGTCCTTCCTACTTGGACTGGTTCCCTGTTCTGGATGCTAATTGAAGCTATAGATTCTGGCATGGCGTCCTCCTCTCTCTCTCTCTCTCTCTCTCTCTCTCTCTCTCTCTCTCTCTGATCATAAAGCTCACGCATAATTACCATTGTTTCACCTTGTAAGTGCTGCCGTTTGCACTTTATCACCCGACAACTTTTTTTTTGTTTCTCATTCCATGATGCATGTGAGTTTACAAGGTTCAACATAACATAATTTCCACGAACAGAAGCAACACTCGCTGTACTGATTTAGTGTTCAGTATTTTGTGTGTCATGATGAAGGATAAATAAGCAGTGACGAAGGTTCAGGGACACAATTCTGACGAACAGTTGATTCACAGTGGGCCGGTCAGGACATCTAATGAGCGAACGCACACCAGGTGCACAAAGTCGCTCGGCCCGACCGCAGGCTGAAACCGATCTGCTGATTAATCCATTAGTCAGCGTTGCTCGCCTCTACAGGAGAGCGTGCGCTCTGATTGGTTCGACAGGCAAGAGTCCTGAACGTGGTTGTCATAATGCATGCAGTACTTGATATAATAAGAGGAGATTCACAGTAAACTTTATGAAGGAGCAAAATGGGACCTGTAAAGAGGTTTTCTTTTCTCCTCCACCTTCCTGAAGTTGTTAGAGAAGTGAGGTCAGAGCTTTAAAGCAGGCCTTTGAAGATCTTCTAACCTACATAAACCACGAAGCTGGCTTTGTGCGTGGGGGCATCGTCATGCTGGTGTTTGATTCTAATCTGTACAACAATAGGGAGCTAATCATCTGACCATCCGATCCCAAATGACAAACTAAAAACGAACAAGCCTGGATGCTATTGTTTGGCCAAAAGTTTGTGGACACCTTATCATCCGGTTCTTTCTTGCAAATTTGGAAGCTCACATTTGGAACTAAGCATTCCAGACCTTGTTCCAGCACGGTCGGTTTCTTCTGTGCATAACGCAAGCTCCATTAAAACAAAGTGTGTTAAGGTTTGAGAAGAACTCCAGCGTTCTGCCCACTTCAATCCCACTGAAACGCTGACCGAAACCCAGACCTCCTCACATCCTAAACCTGATGTCACTAATGAGGTTATACCTGAATGATCACAAATCCCCATGTTCACACACCAAACTCTAGTGGAAAGACTGCAAGAGAGTGGGAGTTTATACTGTGTGAGGGGAACTATATAATATTAATTTCCTCAGTTCATGATTAATGCTTGGGTGTCCACATACTTTTGGATATACATGCCATGATTAATATAGTAATTTGTTTATGAGAAAACGTGTGTTTCATTGACTGTAAAAAACACGCAAATGCATACAGGTTGTTCAAGAATTTATTTTCTCTTTCTTCTTTGAACTTGGACCAATCTGAACATTTCATCGTTCAGAATGAGATGAAAGCAAAGTGTCTGAGTCTTTATTCGACACGTCGTCTTAATACATTTTCAGGTGTAAACGCACTCCTCATCGACCCTCGGAGCACAAAAAACCCACCAGCATCTGAATCGCAACCTGCATTCCTGAATGTCCCCGAGTCCAGCCTTCAGAATATACAGTACAGACTGAAGATTTTTGCCCTTCAGAACCTGCCGTGATGGCATCAGTCACACGTTTCAACGTGACATTTTTTTGTCTTCGGGTCGTACGGGTGACCAGCAAAAGATGTCGAAAATATGAATAACTTTAATGATTTTTATTTTTTTTTTCTTTCATCGTACAATTGAGACTTTATGCTGAAGGTCAGATTAAAGACTGTTTTCTTTTCTGGCCTCAATGAAAGGCTATCTTCAAGGAAGCCCGTGACATCTGAATATTGATGAATTTTGTGTAAAAACATCAGTTCAGCCTTGAGAATAATTCAGCCTGAAAGGATTCAGGACTTTTTTCAATGTAAAAAATAAACCGATGTGCACAAACCGAGTAGGGGTGTAAGGAAATATCGATACGTGTAAGCATCGCGATATTTTGTTTGCCGATACTGTATCGATTTTCAAAAACACGATATTGGTATTAAAATGATTATATATTTTTTTTATTCATGGCGGTTGTTTCGTTTTGAGTTGATATCCCGACCTCTGAACTTAAACAGTGAGAGGAAGTACTAGAAGAAGGGCACGGCACTAATGTTAGCGTTAATATCCACCTGTTTTCCTGCTGTACAAACGATTAGGGTTATAACTCCCGCAGGAAGTAACAGCAGCGTTGACTGACTTGCTCTGGGAAAATTAAAAGGCTCAACGTGTGCTGTTCGTGGCGTCGCTTAAAACCGGACGAAGCTTCATTTGAGGCCTAACGTCAGAGTGGACTGCACTCGTGAGAGAGCAGGACATCACTGTCTTTCCATACCTGACTGCATTCTCTACCTTCATAGAAGAAATAATAGTCTTACTCTTTTTTTTTTTCTCTTGCCTCTGTAGCTTTTAGATGTAAAACACTAGTTAGTGCTCAGATCAGGCTTCTACTACTAGTCTAAGACTAATGACATTAATAATAATTAATGTGTTAATTCAAATTCAAATTGTCTGTCGCGTGACGTCGTAGATTTTTTTTTTTTATTGTGCCGTGCCACGAACTAACAAAACACTCTCGTGCTGACGCAGCGACGCGGTGCCGCCGAAAACAAACGCCTTTGTGACTTAAAAGCAAAAAAGAAAAGCCAAACATTAGCCTTTTCTCATTCTCTAAACCTAATAAAGAAAAACTCTGATCCCTGTTTTTTTTGTTGCTAAAAACGACTTTATGCTTTATAAAAAAAACAACAAAAAAAAAAAAACCCGTGCGAGACCTCATCCGAGCTCATCTGTAATCCTAGTGGAGCAAACGCGATCTCGGACTGAAGAGTCGTAAAGGCGTGCTGTTTGTCATTTTAGGCCCAGCACCGGAGCGTAAAATGTCAGTGGAGTCGGAGGATCTGAAGCGGCCCTCACAGCCAGCGTCACCACTAAAGAGATGAAAAAAACCCAGCAGTTACCAGATTGGTGTGTGTGTATGTGTATTATTAGTCCAGGCTCAGTTCTGTTTCGCAGGGTTCTGAAAGACCCGGGGTCATCCCCGATCCCCGTCTTGATTCTTCTGAGCAGCACGACTCTGCCGGACAAGACCAAGCAATCAAAACCGCATTTACTCGTCTAAACCTTTACGCCACCTCGGCGCCGGCCGCCGTGCGCGAAACTAATTCGCTTCGGATGGGGGGGAAAAGGGTAAGATGTAAGATGTGACCAGCGAGAAACATGCAAAAGTTCAGCAGGGCTTCGTCTCCGTTATTGAGACTTCACATCACCGGATTCACAGACAGTAACGGTAACACGCTCGTCTCCCTTCAGACACGCTGTCCTTTTCCAGCTAGACATGCTGCACTAGATCCTCTCCAGTCCTCAAATTTCTCCTTCTGCTTCCTAACCTTTATATATTATTTGTAGCGTTCTGCAGCTCCGAGGGTTCAGACTCGAGCTCTCGCGGTGTCGCTGTGTGAAAACTCTGGAGGGGATTTCTGACTTTTAATTGGGTTGTTTACGCGAAATGATTATGCAGTCATTAATAAGCGGGTATCCAGGTGAGAGCACTCGAATAGACTGTAAATTGAAGTGCGGGGAGCAGGGCAGGGATTTGATACAACTTTTGTAGCAAATAAAGTCCTTTATACACATCACATTTTTTTATATTGAGATTCTGTCGGGAGATTTTCCCCAAAGGCGCCTAAATACTGAGTTAATTATTTTTGTGATGGCATGTTAGATTAGATTTTCCTCTCTCGCTAGTTCTTCTTTTATTTATTTATTTATTTATTTTTACTTCTGAGCATTTCTGAGAATGTTTGGGTTATAAGGAGGTGTTGGGTTATAAGGGTTATATATGTTTGGGTTATAAGGAGGTGTTGGGTTATAAGGGTTTTATATATAAGGGTTATAAGGAGGTGTTGGGTTATAAGGGTTATATATGTTTGGGTTATAAGGAGGTGTTGGGTTATAAGGGTTATATATGTTTGGGTTATAAGGAGGTGTTGGGTTATAAGGGTTTTATATATAAGGGTTATAAGGAGGTGTTTGAATGTGTTATGTGCATTTTTATTTTTATTTATTTTTTTATTTTTTTAATTCCCATTCCACATTTAGACTCCATTTTCTTCTATAATAACCTCCACTCTTCTGGGAAGATGTTCCACTAGATTTGTGGAGATTTGTGCTCATTCAGACACAAAAGGCTTTCGTGAAGTCTGATGTAGGTGACGTGAGAAGGTCTGGTTGCACTCGGCGTTCACATTTATCCCAATAGGTTTTTAAGGTCAGTGCTATATATCAGGTCACTCAAGATCTTCCAACCCATATAAAGCATATCTTCATGGAGCTGGCTTTTTGCACAGGGGCATCGTCATTCCGAAACACCTCTTCTTAAATGACGGGAAATGTAATGCTGCCACATCCAAATACACATCGAAGTTTGTGACGAACAATCGTATACGGTTGGAAGATTCGAGTGTCCCAATACTTTTGTCCATATAGTTTATTTATACAACGGACGTGTTTATCAGAATACAGACGTCCTATACAACCGTGGGCCTACAACTATGTGGTAACATAACCGCACAGGGATGGAAAAGTGAGGTGTCCCAATACTTTTTCCATACAGTGTATGTTGTACCAGATCTTCCACTCCAATCCATGTAAAGCTCGTCTTCATGGAGCTGAAGCAGTGCCATGCAGGAACATATATGCTGGTCCTATACAATTGTGTGCCTCGTAGAAAAGCCACAAATGTTTGGAAAAGTTAGTAAATCGTTTTCGAGTTGCACAATTATACCGTTTCTGCTGTTTGTATTTACGTTTATGGAATATGGGCAGGCACTCTTATCCAGACTGACTATTATCTTATTGATACCTGAGAAGTTGAAAGTTAAGGGCGTTACTCAAGGGCCCAGCGGTGGAAGCTTGCAAGTGTTGGGATGTGACCTCACTCATGATCTTCTGCTCAAAAGTCCAACATATTAACTACTACCACTTCCTTTTTGCTTTAGTACCAAGGTAGAGTGCCATGAATTAGTTGTATAATGTCTCTCCGAATGTGATCAGCCCTTTGATGGGAATCGGGTTCATTATCACACATCATTGGCTTCGACGTCGCAGGCAGGCCCCACGCCAACATTGTTGAAGTCTCTAGCAAGCTCAAGACTGCTTCCTTGTGTAACAGATCTAAAAAATGATCAGCACGATTCTTGTAGTGTTCGCATGCGAGATCAGATAAGAAGCTGATATTTAATGATATAAATAGAGTGATATATAATAATACATAAATGGAGCGTGTAACGAATAAAGCACAATCTAGGATCAGAAGTGCATCACTTCACGATGTTTTCCTCGAGCGTCAAGACATTGAACTAATTAAATCGTTATAAGGGGGCGCATTGGTGGAAGAGCATCACTCACTCGCTTGTTCACGCCTATAGACTTCTAATTCAAAGCGCTAAATGTCAGGATCGAGGCGTCTATGCATGATAAACACGTTTACGCACGTATGCGCCGCACGTTCTTCCAGTCACGAGGCGGCGTCGAGAGAAAATAGAGCGATTAGTGGGACAACAGAAAAAAGGCGCAGTGGTCAGAAAGTGGACTGATTTAGGTATGTGGGCGTACGCCGTATCTCGTATATAAAATTCTATATAACAATCAAATCTGTCAGTCATCTTTTTTCCCTCCGCAAATCTCAGTTTGTTGAAGTCTTGGTCAGAGCTTAGAGCACAGGGTCTGCTCAGATACGCCACCCCTGGACCAGAGAGGGTTAAGGGTTAGAACCCAAGCATGTGGTTGTTGGTGCTTGGGCTTGAAACTTTGAGCTTTTGATTAGTAACCCAGAGCGTTTTAATTTCCATCGTCCAGCTGCTCTTAATCAACTGACCAACGAAGAAATCAAGGAGACAGAGTGCGCTCACTGATTGACGTGCTCGTGGCGTACGGAAACAGTGTTAAAAGTTGTACGGAAAGGACACAAGACCACCCGAATAGATCGCATCCAGGGAGTCTTTCATTCTCATCGTCTGTGGGAGTTGCAGCCGTAACGTCTACACACCTGCGAACGTTTAAACACTTCGCTATGCTAATGCGAACGCCGTATTTATTATTCGTGCCATTCTTCATGCCCCCCCTCCCCCCACCCCAACACACACACATAATTAGTGTGTGTGCTACAAGGCATCTTTGGCAGTCAGGGTGATCATTCATTTTCCCGAGAAGTCTTTTGTAAATAATTCAATTTCTCAATTCAGAGAAAGGGTATTAAAGATATATACACTTTTTTTTTATGTATATTTAATGTGTCTATATACAGAAAATGTTTTCAACACCTGTTTACGTCAAGTTGTTTTTTTTTTGCTTATATGTTACAGAGTAATTGAGTGTTTTTTTTTGTTTTTTTTTTTCCTCCTCCTGAACGATTTTCAAAGCGACACGTTTAAATAGCTCGGTGTTCCTTCGTAGCGAATGGGTGTCTTTTCTTTTTTTCTTTCTTTTTACATTTATTTCAGCGCTATCTATCCCCGCGGCTCGTAGGAGATAATTGCAGGATAAACGCGAACCTCAATGGCGTAAAAAGACTTTCTGAACACCCCGCGTATCTCGCGTTCGGTCGCATGCGACGAGCAGGATCTTAACCAGTTCAAAGCCTGCCTGTAATGCTCGCACCTTTTCACCGATGACTTCATTCGCTCCCTTCTTCAACTCCAAACGCACTCCAATTGATCAAAATTAAAGCTTCTAAAGGGTGTCTTTCTCTCTTTCTCTCTCTCGCGTCAAAATCGGCAGCTTTGTGCTGTTTTTCTTTTCTCCGTTTCCTCACGTTGTGTCTAATGTAAGATCTCGGTAATTAGTGACCCGGAGCTTGAAAGGTTATAATTTTCACCCTGCAGCCACCTCACAGCCCCGTGTGTAGCGGGAAAAGGGGGCCACCTTTATTTCAGCACCTTTAGTAAATTCTTTCTTGTAATAATTACACATTAGGGCTGTTTATTACGGATGGTACGATTCACCGATCCGCATCGGCATAAAAGTTAACCATGTGATCCATCGATTTACAAAAAAGTGTGCATTTGTATTTCGCGATGTGACGTTTAACAAATTAGCGTCGGTCAAAAACGATTTATTTCTATATAATTATTGGTAGACTTTCATTATTTAGAAAGTGACCAATATTTAATATGTCGATTGATTTGTTCTCGCTAATCCGTTTCTCGAGCACGTTCTCTCAGCCGCTTCATGAATTCGACGTATCGCAACGCTCCGGAGACCGAACCGCGTCCTGAGAGTCACATACAATACAGATTAACATGGCAGAGGTAGAGCTGTGTCTTCCTGCAGACGCAACAGGGAAAGAACGTCTGGTTTTATTTCATCATTTTTTCTTTTATTTTCTTACCTTAGTAATCGAGTTTACTATCGATTATCCCATCGATTAATCCAGCAATCGAATAATAAGTACTTTTTCCTTTATTAAAGAGCAACGCTAAATATACAAAAGAAAACGAGTCTCTTAAAATGAACAAGTGATTTGTTTCCTTTTTAGAAACATTTTTATTGCAAAAATTGAGAACAGGAGTATCTGTGAAAACGGAACCAGTTTGGTGCGTTTAATTGCCACATTACATCAAAATGCTAATACAAATATATACATAAATAAAACATCTTCTTCTTCTTCTTTCGGCTGCTCCCATTAGGGGTCGCCACAGCGGATCATCCGTCTCCATACCACCCTGTCCTCTACATCTGCCTCTTTCACACCAACTACCTGCATGTCTTCCCTCACCACATCCATGAACCTCCTCCTTGGCCTTCCTCTTTTCCTCCTACCTGGTGGCTCCATCTTCAGCATTTTTCTACCAATATAATTCATGTCCCTCCTCTGCACATGTCCAAACCATCTCAATCTCGCCTCCCTCACCTTGTCACCAAAACATCCTACATGTGCTGTCCCTCTAATAAACTCATTTCTAATCTTGTCCATCCTCGTCACTCCCAACGAACATCTCAACATCTTCAGCTCTGCTACCTCCAGCTCCACCTCCTGTCTTCTACTCAATGCCACTGTCTCTAATCCATACAACATCGCAGGTCTCACCACAGTCCTATAAACTTTCCCTTTCATTCTTGCAGATACTCTACTATCACAAATCACTCCTGTCACTCTTCTCCACCCACTCCACCCTGCCTGCACTCTTTTCTTTACTTCTCTAGCACACTCCCCATTACTTTGCAATACATAAATAAAACATAAATAATAAAAAAAAATTATATTTTATATTTCTCTATATATTTAAAAAAAAAAAAGGTAAACGCACTGTACAGTTTTTTTCTTTGTTTTAGTTCCCAAACTTTGGAAACTTTTTTTCATTTTCTTTGACATGAATCTTTTCCTCTCCCCATCGCTGTTTTCTCTCCGTTCCCTAATTTTTTATTCTGCTTGAATGATCAGCTGTACAGGTGTGCTTTTTAAACGCTTAACTAGCTTCTGGTGTGCGCAGCACCGCTTTTACCCAAAACTAATACATAGCACTGTCCGTTTAACAGCCTCTGTGTGTGTGCGTGTGTGTGATAGTTATCTAGCAGAGCGAGAGCAGACGCAGAGATGTAGCATGTTTACAGCTTTGAGGATTACGCAGATAAAAAAGCTTTTCTTTGTGTAGAGAAACAAACTGATCGCTGTAGTGCGATTCTGGATGGGTCCAGAGGCACAGGGCTGCGGTCAGGTAAGTTAGGTCTGGTAAGGCTTGGCCTGATCAAGAAAGGTCAGGTCAAGTACGGCTGGAAAATGGGACTGTACCTAGATCATCACTGGTCACCAAGCAGGCAGTGTCTCAGCCAATGTGCTGCAACTGTTCCACAGTGATAAAAAAAAAAAAAAGACTGCATTCCAATCAGAACGTAAACCTTTCACCCTCTTGGGGAAAAAAATAAAAAATTCACCCGTCTTTAGTCCCTTTTTCTCATCATAAGCTCACGATGAGAGCTACAGAGGATCTCGCGCAGACGATTGACAAATAAATCCATCCGAATTCTCAGTAACGGCAGCATTGCCTTTGCAATCTGTCCATTTTCTGTTCATGTTCGACCCAGACCCGTAGACCAGCTCGTCCAGCTGGACGTTCTCCCGAGCGAATGTAAGAACGGATCAAACCTGACACGGAGAAAAAAAAATAAACAACCTCGCACGTCTAGGCACAGGAGAGGAAAGTGGGAGACAACTGACGGTTTGTTAAACCGGGGCACATACATACGCATGCCGCACGGCTGACTGACGAGCCGAGATCGTTTCTGACACGTCTACCGAGAACTCGGCTTCATCTTTCGACGCTCTGCTAACAAGAAGTGTGTAAGGCGCGAGGCACTCTCGTCTTTGCTGAAAGAATCGGGCCTTGCTTGAGTCACGGTGCACGGCCCCGGTGCATGTTCTTCTCATCATCCACGACTCTCTACAGGGCATTGATGGCCAGAACTTTTCACCCGATTCCATCTCGCTGTAGTGAGACCGAGTGCTCCCAGAGACATGGAAATGATGATGTAAAAAGACCAGCTACCGGTCCTTTAGCAACACCGAGGACAAGGGAACGGAAAATGTAATCCAGTTAAGAGGGTTATTAACCCAAGGGGTGCAGCATTTTATACATTAATTCAATTTTTATTTGTAGAGCACTTTTAACAATGCACATCCTCTCAAAGCAGCTTTACAGAGAGAAAGAGGTTTATGTGTATGTGATTAGTGTCTAGAAGTTTGTTGCTTATAAATGTAAATTAATCTATAATGAGTGACCCAGTGGCGACTGTGGCAAGGAAAAATAATCCCTGTGATGGCATAAGGAAGAAACCTTGATAGGATCCAGACTTAAAAGGTAACCCATTAGTGATGGGAAGATCTGATCATTTTAGTGACTCGTTTTTTTTTTTTTTTTTTTTTTTGGCCGATCTTGAGTGTCCTGCTATAGAGCTCTGATCTCAATCTTATTGAAATGAATGTGAACGCTGACTGCACTCGAGGCCCCTCCTCACTTCCTTATACATTGTGGTTGAATGGGCACGAATCTTCACTCCAAAATCTAGAGGAACATCCTCCCAGAAGAGTGGAGGTTACATGGAGACTAAATGTGGAATGAGATGTTCAAAAAGCACACCAGTCTCAGGTGTCCACAAACGGTTTTCCATTCCTGGTTGTGAATCCTTGTGTGTCATTTCCACCTATATTGTTTGCACAATAGGATGCCGATATGGTGAAAGTGCCCGTTCGGTGTGGTGCGTTTTTCTTCCCCTGCGTGTTATAATCCTGTAGCGAGAACGAGCTGCTCCGACATTGATCTGTTGTTGTTTTTTTTCCCCCGCACGACGCACTAAAGCCGCTATCCCTATTCCGCTCGCAGCATCCGAGACCACAATTAAAATGATTGATCATTGATTTTCTTAATCACTAATGGAGTAAAAACAAACACCTGGCCTTCAGCGAACGTACCCAGCACCGAAACAATGAATACTAAATAGCTCTTAATTGCGCATATCTTCAGGCGTTATCTGTTTACTGTCTTCTCTGTAAATCAGCCGATGGCTTCTGGTCTCCAGTATCAGAGACAGCGAGCACATCGAGGATGATCTCATTGTGCTGAAAGGGATAACAGGTTCCTTTTTGTTGCTATGAATGGCAAGCGCTTTCGACTAGTGTACACACACGAGCAGTACGTGAGCTCCGTTAGTGAGAAGGACTGAGTGTGGAGGGAGATATAAAAGATGTACAGTCCAGAACGGACACTTCGACTCCGGCCTTGTCGACAGACACATGGATTATATCAAGCCTTCTCAGCACTACGCACGCCGATGATAAGATTTTCTTGACGGCCTGTTGCCATGGCAATGAGCACGATGTTGCCGTTGTGGTCAAAGCGTGTCAGGATGATGGTGGTAGGAGGATGAAGTGTCGAATCTTTTTTTTCCCATATTCTTTTCCAGAAACCATTAATTCAAAACCCGAATGAATTTCCAGAAACTACTTCAGGAAGGCGTGTGATTTCTTATAGCACTGCGCTGACGATAAATTCTCAAATCTGATCAAGTGATTAGTGACTGGTTTTTGGGAACTACGGTGGTCAGCGATTGGTTTTTTGGGAGTGGTGGTCAGTGACTGGTTTGTTGGGAATACCGGAGGTTAGTGACTGGTTTGTTGGGGATATCGCTGGTCAGGAGCTGGTTTGCTGGGAATACAGTTGGACAGCGACTGAATGGTTGGGGATACCTGTGGTCGGTGACTGGTTTGTTGGGAACACCGGAGGTCAGCGACTGATTTGTTGGGATTCTGTTAACAAATTCAGTTCAATATAAAAAAAAACAAAGAAAACGTAGAATCATGAATACAGTGAAACTTTCTCATATGGAATATAACCGTTACGAAAGGAGTCGCAGATATCAGCACAGGAGATTTTCCAACACATGAAAGCCTCCAGGACGGTTTACTTGGTCATTTTTGACGAGCAATAAAAAAAAAAAATAAAAAAATCTTACCAAGTGTTTAATGTTGTTCATTAATAACTTGTTTTTCATACAACCTGGTGAACCTCTATTTTCCTTATTTATTTATGTATTTATTTTTTGCGGTAAATGCATTTTGATAAGATTTTTATTCTCCATGCGATTCCCCTTAAACCTGCCCGGTAACGACCTCTAGATGGTGCTGTATAGATACGGCTTGGCGTTTGATGCATCTCTGTGCTGCCGGCTTTTTCTGCACTGCAGTATTATCAGCACACGGACACCACTTCTGGTTAGGAGCTCAAGAGTTTTATGTACTAGTGTTTTTTTTTTTTTTTTTGCCCGATGCCTGTTATTCCGCTCGCACACTTTACACCCAGACTTTTTGATGGTCTGCTCGGCTTCTCGTTCTGCTTTACATCCTTTCCTTCAGGGCCCCTGCCTCCTCGTTTACATGTTCCTGCACTCTGATCAGTGGAATATCTGAAGACCAGGGATGTGGAGGTATTCCTGTTTAATGATGAAGCATCAGCTCCCACTGTTTGCCGCAACTTAATAGAACGTAACGGAGTGAAAGGCTGTCGCATAACGACTTCCTATCAAAGACGGGTCTACCTTCATGACTGCTAATTAATTTTTTATTTATTATTATTATAAAAAAAAAGGAAACTTTGTTTCAATGCCAATGCAATAATGTAAACCACCAGTACATTACTTTTATATTTCATTGTCTTTAATCCTAGAAAAAGAACAAATCTAGCAAAAAAGAAAAAAAGAGTAGGTATTTACATCATATGAACAAAAGTATTGGGACACCTGACTTTTCCAGCCCTACATGGTTCTTCTTCAAACTGTTCCCACAAATTCGGAGGCACACAATTTAAATTGACGTCTTCAGATGCGCCTGGGTGAAATTTTCCCTTTCACTTTAACTCTGAGACCCAAACCTGCTAAGCATGACGGGCACAAAGCCAGCTCCTTGAAGATATGCTTTCCATGGTTTAGAAGATGTGGAAGATCTTGAGTGGCCTGAATTGGAACACTGACCGCACCCCCAGGCCTCCTCACCTCACCTACATCGGTACCCGACTTTACTAACTGGACGAATGAGCACAGATCTTTACGTACACACTCCATAATCTACTGGAACATCTTCCCGGAAGAGTGGAGGCTATTATAAGTAAATAGGGACTAAATGCGGAATGTTCGAAAAGCACGTGCCAATCCAATGGTTAGGTGTCCACAAACTTTTTGTCCACGTCGTGTAAATACATGAATAGTTTAAAACGTTTCCGATATGTTTAGTCGAAAATAGAAAAGGATTTAATCCGAAAGTCGAATATAAGAAAAAAAAATAAAGATAAAACCCTAGGAATTCTCTTTTTACTCGATTTGTTGATTTTAATTCCTTTTTCTTCCCCGAATCGTGCGTTTGTAATTGAGCATAGATCACAGACTAATCCCGACGTCTGACACGATGAAAGCCACACGGGTCCCTTATGGACGTTGATTAGTGGCGTCTCAAAACGGCGATTTAATACACACGATCGTGACAGTATAAGACGGAGAGAGTGTGTGTGATGATGAAGTGGTTAGAGAAGAGAGAGGAATCCTCTTGTGGGCCCAAATCGTCGAGCCTGGAGCTCTTAATTATATCCGTAGGTTGAAAGGAAAGTCGCAGCACTCCTGTCCTCATTTGCATTATGCATTAAGGTTAGCCTTTATGTTGTTCAAGAGGGGCTGTTTTCAGCATCCCCTTTCCTTCAGCTCTTTCGCTTAATGTGGCCACTAAAGGCCTAAAATAGAGACGCCGCTGCCTACGTGGTCCGCATCTCAATAACACACGCGGATCTGACACTCGGGCGGCGGCGTCGTTCTTCGGAGTTTATACTTATCACAGCCGAAAATAAATTTAACGAGCAGACGGAAGTAAGAAAGAAAAGTTCAAAAATCTCACTTTCACACGCTGTTTTTTTTCCCCTCACTAAAAACACACTGCGTTTTGTGGTTTTTTTTTTTGTTTTGTTTTTTTGGATTTCCATTAGCCCTGTGGAGATGCACTGTAATTGTGACTCAGTGCCGAAATGCTCCCATGCGGCTTTTCCACCAACAGATTACCAGCATGCGATGCCTGGGCCCAACCCACTACACAAATTCACCTGAACAAAAACAACGCAAAAAAAAAACACAGTACACCTGCTCAGCGTAAAATCGCTAGCTGCTCAAGTTTCGACGAATGACGCACAGAGATGTATCCTGTTATGATACACAGGAAGTTGTGCACCAAGTGTTTATTCGGCTTGTGATGTTTATTTAGGGGAGCTCCTGCTTGTTCATATCGTCAGGTTTTCGCATGAGTTTAAGATGCTATGGAGCTGAAATCCCGTTCCACATTTAGTTCTTATTTACTCTTATAATAATCTCCAATCTTCTGGGAAGATGTTTTACTCGATTTCTTTCGAACTCCATCGCAGCTCTAAAGCAGATCTTTATGCTTCAGCTTTGTGCACAGGAGCACTGTCATGCAGAAACAGGTTTGAATCTCCTGGTTCTGGAAGGGAAAATATCATGCAACCGCATCCTGAGACTCAGATTGTGCGCCTTTGAGGAAGAACCTCATATTGCTGGAAAGTCAGGTGTCCCAATACTTTTGTCCATATGATGTACAGTAGGTTCCATTTTCATTGTAATTATACCAAATTAAATTATGATTTTGGTTTAGTGGTAAGTGTTGGCTTGGGCCTTGATCATTATAAAGATCCTGCATCGCTAGACTGAATTACGGACTAAAATGTGTGTGTGTGCGCGTCTTTTCAGCATCGAGCGCGTAATGATGATTTGGCTCATAATGTCTTGCATGAACCTGAGGGATTCCTCTGGTTTGTAAGAAGAGACCCGGGCACACAGCCATGTGTTTTGAGGACTTGACCACCCCTGTGTATGGTCCAATCAGTGCTCCTGTTAAAATTAATTTGATTTTTGAGGAGTTCCTGGTTAATTTGGTATTTGAAAGGCCCAGGAGAGATGTTTGGATTAAATGGGGATGCCTAATGAGCTGTGTTGGTCGTTTAGTAAATGATGTGATCTGTTTAAGCACAATGCAGCAAGTCCTAAATAAGCGGCCGCACACGGAGCTCGATTTATACACCAGTGTGAGAAGGATCACACACACACACTGTGTAGATTAAGTACGTGTGGGCAATGTAAACGCGACCTTCAATAGACTTAATGTCAGACCTAAGATATTTGTCTGTCTGTCTGTCTGTCTGTCTGTCTAACCTTCTGTCTGTCTATTTGTTTATCTTTGTCTCTACCTATGTGTCTGTCTGTCTGTCTGTTTCTATCCTTCTGTTTGTTTGTCTGTGTTTATATCCGGTATCTTTATATCCATCCATCCATCCATCCATCCATCCATCCATCCATCCATCCATC
>JAAIIK010000079.1:381575-397994 GCA_014706435.1 Silurus glanis
TCTCTCTCTCTCTCTCTCTCTCTCTCTCTCTCTCTCTCTCTCTCTCTCTCTCTTTTTTTAATATACGAGTTCAGTTCATCCTCAATCACCGAGCGGAATGCTAAATGGTTTTGAAACGACACCTGTTCAGATTTGGCTTCCTCGCGCTCCACTGGTCATGACTGGTTAAATATTGAATATGTTGCACCTAATGAGGAATGGGCCCAAATGGATGGACTTGATGATGACCTTTTCTTCAATCGTTCACTCCTTCCCCTAGATTAGAGCACCATCTCGTCTTCAGAATGGCTTTTCAATGAGACCAGACCTCTCACCTCTCGCTCTATGAAACAAATTGGGTGAAGAAACAATCTCGGCGGCGAGTATCGGAGCACCGCGATCGCGCGCCTGCAACATTAGAATCGAATTTCCCCCCCAGACGGGAATTCACGTTCACACCATTGTTTTCCTACCAGTTAGAACGGTATAAGATTCCCATCAGGATGCATGGGATGTGGTCATTCGCATCATCGTTGTTCGATTTCCGTGCATCATCTTCCCAAAGCAGTACAATTAAAATCTGAGTCCGTTTGCCATCCTATCGTTAAATTAGCAAGAGGACTCGATTTTCAGTCGTTTCGTCTCAGTCAGAACGCGAAAGGAAAGAAACTCGGTCTCTAGGCATTGTAGAGAAATGGTCTCCTTGAGCAGTCCAGAACAAGAAAGCCATTAACATGTGCAGAAGTCCAGAACAAGCCAGCCATTCTCACATTCTTTGTTTTTTTTTTTTTTTTTCTCTTTCTACCGCACTCGTTCTCCCCCCCTTTTCTTTTTTCCTCCCACACTCTCGCGCTGAGCATTCTTCCTCATTTTCCCCTTTTACCTTGGTATCAGATGTGCTCTGTCCTGCCGAGTATGACGGAATGTAAAGTGGGTAATTTTCCCAGAGCCCAATAAAACTCGTTGTGCTCCTGACAAAGAAAGAGAGCCGTCTACACAAATGTGTTTTGATTGTCGGCGTCGTTGTTGTTGTTGTTGTTGTTTTTTTTCGGTCGTCATCTCCTCCTTTCCTCTATACTTATATATACATACGCTATCGTTTATTTTTTCTTTCTTTTTCGAAAGCTTATTCTCCCGCGTACGTGCGACAGGGCCGAGTTCGTGTGGCAGGCGACCGACTCCAACCCAATTGAATAAATTTGGCTATGAATAGAGTGTTATACGGGGTGTCGTTGTATTTAGCATGACAGTGTTTAAGCGACAAGATTCTCGGTACGTCTGGCACCTCTGCTGCGTTCGAACGCCAGCCCGAGGATCCGCCTGCTTTTGTTTGTCTCTTCGCTAGTCGGGTGTTTATCGAGAGCATATCTGACTTGTTAGAAGGTGAGCGTTAATTGCTAATCAGTGTCAAACAACGAGGTGTCGCGATGCGCGTTATGACGAGGGTAGCGTTCGCGGTTTACAACCATTTTCACATTCGATTCCGGATTCGTTCGGGGTCGCAACAAGCACTGGGTTGTTTTCATGCGTTCCTTTGCACAATATGGACATCGCTATTGTATTGGGGATGAGTTTCCTTTAGGCCATGTGCAGTTATTCAAACTGGAACCACACATTTAGAGGACGGTGGCATGTGGTAGCATGATTTTTCTTTCACTTGAGCTAGAAGACTCAAAGCTGTTCCAGCATGACAATGCCCCTGTGCACCATGAAGATATGAGTTGGTAGATGTTTAATGTGGTCTGCTACAGAACTCTAATAGTACCTGACTTTACTAACACCCATGTGACTAAAAGAACACAAATATCCCAAAAAAAAAAAAATAATCTAGTGGAACATCATCTCAGAAAGACTCGATATGGAACCGGGATGCTCAGAAAGCCCATATAAATCTGAGAACCAGGTGCCCACACACTTTTGTCCACTCGGTGCATCTTCTGTAATCACCTCATCACAATTAGACTCGTGTGCTCCAGATGGACGCGACTGATTGTTCTTCAACGTGGCTTTTCGTCTAAAAATACGGTTAGAAACGATGAAGATTCTAAATGAGCCAGATTTCCAGGAGGGTGTAATAATCATGATCCCAACTGATCCTACTAATAATATTGTTCATTTCCTGATTTCTGCCGACATCTGAAGAGAACTTCAGTACTCGAGCATGCCGAACCTTTTCTGCCCCTCCAGGGTCATTTCTATATTATTCCACCAGAACAGATTAAAGCTGTAATTGTGACATTTATTCCGCTCGGCTTTACTTCCAAAGACTAAAACCGAAGGAAAAATCGATGCTCCAGCAGACTACAATAGAGCAGCGCACCTGGCATCACCGCTGTGTTTAAGGCGAACATTCAACTCGTAATTTTTAATTTCCAGGCTGTAAAAGCCACAGGATACCCAAGTCATCTTTTTCAACTTCAGCGTTTTCAACCCCCAAATTCCTTTTCCTGGCCATGGAGTGACGGCGATTCAAGATGGCCGTGAACGGTATACAGCAGTTTATTGGTTTTAGTTACGTTGTGTTAAGTTTATTGGGTTTGGATCAGCTTACGTCCAGCCAAAGTTCATGTAGGGTTACTACATACGCATTTCAGGAAAATGTATTTGAATAAATTCCAGGTCCGGAATAGTTTCCACACTGAAACGTCTTAAAAACGGTCACGTCCCTGCTTCGACCCGCGTCATTTCCGCCTGACGTTTATTTACTTTCTGGCTCTTCGAAACGTCGCGCCAATGACTAAAAAGCGGCATCGTTTTTTCGGAAACCTCTGTTTTCACGCACTGTCCACACTACGATGCAAAAACGGTGTTTTGAAAAAGCTGAGTTTTCGTTGACCAAAAAGGAGAGAAAAATGTGTGTTTTCAAATAAATTCGTATTAGTGGACATGGCCGAACGTTTTTTTTTTTCTCTGGGTGAATTTCACATGAACGATCCTTCTGTTGCTGTAGGATTGAAGGGTTACAGTTTAAAAAATGTCATTTATAAATGAATAACTTTGGAGTTTTATTACATGGTTTGGTGGTATTTTGTATGAGCCGCAGTAGCTACAAACCTCCCGCAAATATTTGCCGACATAATAGATTTTGAACAGATTTATGATCCGTGAACTACGAGACGAATCGATCCAGACGGGGTTCAGGTTCACGACGAGGTCAAATGTCTGCAATAGATATTTTATTTGTGCCTTCTTCCTGTTTGGGTGATATTTTCAGATTAATTATTAACAAGAAGCACGAGACTTTTCAGCAGGCGAGGCGTCTCTGCCGAAACCACTGCTGCCAAGTTGGACATTTTACGCCCCCAGTTCAGATCCTACAGCCGGTTCCGAGTGGAGCTCTGTGGCGTTTCAGAAACTCCGGCTCTGTGAGCTGCTGTGGTTGTGGACGAGATGAAACGGAGTCAGTGGTGCTGCTTTGGCGTGGAATGTCTGAGAGCCCGTCACTCTCAATAGCGCTTACTGTCCCTTTGGGTTTTCCCTCCAGAGACCAGCTGCCCATGTTCTGCCCCCAGGGGGGTCCTGCCTGCACCTACATGCTGCCTTTCGCACTCTGTCAAACTAACTCTCTCTCTCTCTCTCTCTCTCTCTCTCTCTCTCTCTCTCTCTCGCTTTTTTTTTTTCATATGTATCTCTTCTCAACACTCTTCTGGTGCCTAAAAAATGAAGAAGGAAATGAAAAAAGAGAAGAAAAACAGTCTCTGCATTAGATTTTTATTTTTATGGCCTCCTTAATTTTCTTTTTTTTACACTATGTGGCGTTGCAACTAACGATTATTTTAATAATCGATTCATCGGACGATTACTTTTTTTTTTTTGTTTTTTTTGTTTAATCGGATTGAAAAATGCAAAAGCCACACTTTGGACTGTGGACTTTTCGATTTCGATGTCACATGCTCATGAAGACGGTGCGACTAAACTGCATTCAATCCTCAATACCAAAAATTTGTATTAGATGACTAGAAGGAAATGTTTGTTGGATTCTGTGTTGATGGTGCAAATGTGAACATAAGCCATGGGAGAAAACCATTCGCTATGAAATGGTAGATTAATATTTCTATTGGAAATATCGAGAATGATTCAGACCGAAAGTGTTGTTCAGTTGCATTGTTCATGCATTTCATGTAAAATAATTACTAGCCGATGATGACTAAAGCTACGTCGACTGCACCCCAGGCCTCCGTACCGCAACTACAGGCTCACACAAATTCCCACAATCTTCCCAGAAGAGTGGATGTTATTCTAAGTGAAAATGGCGACTACAGTTGGAAAGGGAGGTTCAAAAAAGTGCGCATACTAATCTTATATTAAGGTGACCACAAATTTAACATTAATATTCAACACGCTTGGCGACATTAACAACCTGGGTGACTGGTGATAAACCGATAACTCGTAAATAACGACATTTTATACTACAGCATAGCTGGATTGTCTAATCAAGGACCATTTCCCTGTAACAGCGGCTCGGACCGTAATTCCGTCCGAACGAAATTTATGTTTATAATAACGTGCTCGTTACAGTGCTTTATCGTTCCTATAGTGACAAATCGAACTTGTGTGGCGGACAGTCCACGTAATCTAAAGGCTAATATTAAACAGAGAGAGCATTTAACAAAGAGAAACGTGTACGATGACAGGGGTAAGTCTTCAGGGAGACTCTTCAGGACTCACAAGTGCTTTCCAGTTCCTTAGTCACATGACAAGTTGAGTCTTTTTGGTCTTATTAACTTTAAGAGAGGAAAAAAAAAAAAAAAAAAAAAAATAGAAGCTGGGGAAGGAGGTATGGTTTATAGCTGCTATGATGCAACCGATAACAGGAAGGAGCTCGCCTCCTGGACGTTTAACACGTTTATAAACAGTCCGTCACGGGACGTGTAATCATTCAGGTACAAGAGCATTAATGAGATCAGGTGCTGACGGTGCAGAGGTGATGGGGTCTGGGGTTCAGACGATGTTGTAGGTTATTTCTAAGGTGTTCAATGTGGTTGGAGGAGGTCTGGGGCTCTGTGAAGGACACGCAAGTTTTTCCATTCCGGTTCAACACCAACATCATGATGAAGGGACAGTGTTTGGGCTTCTTATTTAAATTAAAAGGAAATATGGAAGCATACAGAGCTACAGCTATACACATTCTATATACCTGTGTGCTTCAGGAAGAAGCACAGATGGATGTGATGGTCATGTTTTTTGACCAATGAGCAAGCAACAACTTGAGAAGAAACGAGGAAACCAGAGCAGGTTTCAGACTTGCCGTCCTCCTGGTGATCAAAAGTCATGGGGTTATGATGTAATGGTTATGCCTTAACAGCTGTACGGTGGCAAGTCAGACACAATCGAGTTTGTTGAACAGATGTTCTAATTACGTCCTCATTCATTAAAACCAAGTGAGATTGCTCAAGGGTGAAGATGAAGAAAGGGTGCGCCTCAGATCTTTCCAATTCATGCACTTCCAGTACCATACTAGTTTTCTTTCATAAGTTTACTGACTGGTCTCACCCTCTCTGAAACTTCCTGTGTGCACCATACGGGGCCGAGACATCAGTGCACAAAGCATAATTGTATTACCCCGTTGTGATAAATGGCACTGACAAGCAGGTGGAAATTGTTTTTCTTTTGATATTATATTAAACCTGACCTTCAGGTTTAAGGCTTCAGATTTGTTATTTTGGCAGAACATAATAGCATGTGTTGGAACAAACTCAATATGCTATTCAGGGAGAGCTTAAGCTCTGACTTTGTGACACGGCAGGAATACAAACCCCGCTCAGGCCGCCCGGTCTGCCTCTCTACTTCTTTCCACCACCTTTCCTATTCATTATCTATGACAAGGGCTCGATTCTACCCACGTTCCAGAATTTCCAGTCATTTCCACTGAGGCCCGAGGGCGAGACACCGAGAGCCGATATCAGATGCGACTTTGTTATTCACGTTTTTTGTTGTTGTTGTTGTTTGTTTGTTTGTTTGTTTGTTTGTAACATTCAGATGAACAAATCGTATCATCAGACATCCCAATCTGCGGAGCTTCTAGCATTAATTGGACTTGTATCTGATTAGGGCGAGCCTGGCAGTTTTCACCGGAGCCGTTGCCAAGTTGTCAGAGCTCGCAATTAAAGCCGTAGAGCACTTTGAGATGGGCAAGAGTGCTCGAGTGAAGAGAAGAAGAGAAGGAAATAGAAGGCCAGCGAGACGGCCGAATTTAAGACACTGTGGGTGCTACTGCGACACGAACTTCGACTATAGTTTGAAAAGAAAGCAAAGGAAAAGAGGAGTGGTAGTGTAGAGAGCTCAGGCCTTGGAGACTTGAGTGAAAATGAGTAGGCGTCGGTGGGCCATCAAACCGAGTTTTCCCAATTGTGCAGAACAGCGACTCAGTCTGATGATATTCATTCCCAAGAGCCGCACGAACTCCCACGACTACCGCTTGTAATTTATATCTGTTAATTGTGATCACAACTGAACAATCAGGACAAAATAACGTGCGAATCGGAGTTTCACGTGGTGGAAATGTCATTTGTGGTAGCTAGCGTGGATGCAATGAATATATATATATATATTTATTTTGGGCCATAAAAAGCAAATTGTGCACCTCAAATTAAAAGCAATTTGTATTCGGCGGCTGTTCAATTGGCTGTTATAATAACCTCAATTCTTCTGGAAAGATGTTCCACAAGTTCTTGGAGTGTGTGTTAGTGGAGATTTGTGCTCCTTTAGCCAGTTAGTAAAGTCGGGTCCTGATGTAGGAGGGAGTGAGGAGGCCTGGGGTGCAATCAGTGTTCACATTCAACCCGATAGGGTTCATACAGAAGCGGCTATTGAGAAACGCGCGTCGTGGGAAAACCAATCCCACGACTTGCCGTGACACGTAGTGAAGCTTCTTTGGCACATGAAGTACATCACCAGTACGTGCCAGTCGTTTTTCATTCTCACTTATCACGTGCACTGAAGCCAATTATATGCAGGCACGTATTACAAGTGTGAGAACCACATTTTTAAGTATATTGTTTATGTCCAGGTCAAATAGAAATAAAATGAGTCATTCTGCTCTATAGCAGGCCACTCAAGAGCCTCCATGTTCATGGTCTTATAAAGGGAGAATTTCATGCTATCGCATCCAAAGACAATTGTGAACCTTCAAGTTTGTGCGCCCATATTTAATGAAACACATGTAGCTGGAAAAGTCAGGTGCCCTATTACTTTTTCCTTCCCATATAGTGTATAGTATACGTATATATTCTGCTGCTGGTAGAACGAAGTGCGAAAACAAATGCGTTGTTCAGACATGACTTGTGCCGGTATCCGGCTGCAGTTAGTACAAGTCCCAGACAAAGTGATTGATTCGGTTTGTGCTTGCTCATACGGCTAACATAATGCACAGTGTCAAGCTCATGCCGAGTAGCTAATTCCTTCTCTCGCAGCTTTCTTCTGCGCACTGATACGCTTCATGAAGGTCTTCTGTTTTTCTGGCACAAATAGATGCGTCTTAGTTATGTGTAAATAAGTCTGTATGGCTTGGTGCTTATGATCAGACGTTTACCTCACTCTCAGCCTTTCCCCAAAATTTAAATGCCATCTACCTGTTCAAGTTCTTTACTCATGTCATGACTTACGCTTCAGCTCTTCAAATCATTTCCCGTTTTCTTCCGCTGGAATAATTCCACTGTGATCTCAATTTCTCCACACGACTGTCCTGAAACCTCCCTGGCTGTCTAATCCATGGTACCTTTCCTGATTTCTGTCCTTGTCCATGGTCCTGATGCCTCAGCGGAGCTTCCCTATGAATGAACTTCACAATTGTTACATATCTTTTCCCCCAAAACTTCCCATAATTACTCCATCTTTACTATTTATTCCTTCCAAAGACGAGTCAGAAGGGGACGTGACATTTAGTAAGAGACGTTCGCTTCCAACAAACAAAAACAGGACAAGATAGATAGATCTCTTTTTTTTTTTTTTTTCTCTCATCCCAGAGGGATAAAACGCTTTACTGCATTTTTTTATGTTTTATTTTCCCTACGACTACAAAAGCAACACTGTAATGTACTTTCCTTGTAAGTGGTCATTTTATTGGGACGGCGCCATTTTCCACAACATGCAAACCAGCTTGCTGTGATAAGTGATGTAAATTTCCTCCACAAAACAACACAACCGTATTCGCAGCGGTCTGTGGATTTAACAAGCGGGCATGCCTGCATGTTGACTGATCGAAAGTAAGTAAAAGAAGCACCGTTTTGTTTTGTTTCTGACGCTGTGAGCGTCCATGTTGCTTCGACATCAAGTCGAGGATTTTAAAAGGACCTCTGAGTTGAGAGCAATACCCCAAGTGGTAGCTCAGTTATACACTATACGGACAAATGTTTATGGACCCCTGAATAAAGGATTTGTATATGCTTTTAGACCATCCCATTCCTGTTATAATAACCTCCACCGTCTTAGGAGGATGTTCCACTAGATTATGGAGTGCACGTTTGGAGATGAAGTCCAGGTACTGATGTAGGAGGAAGTGAGGAGGCCTGGGGGGGCAGTCAGTGTTCTAATTAATCCTGAAGGAGTACAGTAGGGTCGAGGTCAGAGGCTCTATAGCATTACTTCGAATAATCACCTATATACAACTGAGTAGTTGAGGATTATGGGCCTGGCTGAAGTGTCCAGAAGTGTCAGCTTGGTAGTGGTGGGATTTGGACCTTCAAATCAGTAGTCCAACGTCTCACTGAGCTACCACTTCAGCCCGGTCCATCATGACAAAGCCAGCTCCAAGAAAATCTGCTTTACACAGGATGTGGAAGTTCTTGACTTTTAAAGCTTATTTGAATGATTTGGAATGCTGTCTGCACCCCAGACCTCCTCACCTCACCTACATCAGTACCTGACTTTGCGACTGAATATGCACAAACCTCTACAAGCACAATCTAAGAACCCCCAGTGGAACATCTTCCCAGAAGAGTGGAGGTTATTACAAGGTGTCCAAAAAAAAAAAAAAAAAAAATCACATCCAGCTATTGTGGTTTTAAAGACTTGCAGTAAAACGGCTCTTCTGTAATAGTTTACAGAATACAGGATATCAAACTATGAAGGTTTTAAAGGGTAACACCTTTGAATAGAAATTTGTGTGAATTTGTGTGTGTGTGTCCCACACAGGCGACTTCAGTGTGTATATTGTTCCTCAGGCTTTTCCCCAGGCGTGCTGAAAGCAGCCTCTTTAACTTTTCAGCCTCAGGGTTCTGTGTCTGTGCCTTTGTATAAATACATACTGGGCTTGCCAAGTATATCTTTTTTTTCTTTTTTTATTCCAGATTATTTGTCACAGTAATGGGAAAGGAGCATGACAAGCGATAGTTTTAATAAGCACGGCCCCCATACTTCAGAGTTATTTCAATTAAGCAGTGCCTGTTCTCAAAACCTAATGGCTTACTGTAAACAGTCATGCTGTCATTTCCCTTTCATTCTAATCACTTAAATAAAAAAATAAAAACAACCAAGGAATTTGTAATCAGCGAGCTTCGTGTGGTCAGAAAGCATTGTAGAATCCCTTCGTTATACGGATTTAAGCAGCTCTGTCTCTCCTTACCTTCGACTTTATTGATGCCGGACACGGCACTATCGATCCAGCCCGGCTCGGATGGAGCTCATTAAAGTAGCTCCATGTTTATATCTTCGGCACCGGGGCCTCGTACCGGCATCGCGCGCCGGCGCTGGCGCCTTTCTCATCAGCATCGCGATAGATTATCCCATCATCTTTCTGGCTGCATGCTGAATAATAGCGACGCTTGATTACCAAAGTCGTTTCGCTGATTAATTGTGCAAGATACACTGTACAGAGAAAAGTTTTTGGACACCGGACTATTGCTGTTTTAGGTTCGTGTTCTAATAGCCTTCTGAGAAGATGTTCCACTAGATTTTTGGAGTGTGCTTGTGGAGATTCAGCTACTAACTCACGTACTGATGTTGGTGAGGTGCTTCAATTTATCCCATTGGGTGTTCCATACGGTTGAAGATCAAAGCTCAGTAGCAGGCCATTCAAGATCTTCCAAACCAATACAAAAACTCCAAAAGTGCTTTCGGTCCCCTGCAAACCATAACGTATCAATCTGTCTTCACATGATAACAATTCACAGGTTCAGGAGAGACATGTTCAGTAAACTTTAGACCCCATTTCCTTACAATAAACATCACTCTTCTGGGACGATGTTCCACTAGATTTTGGAGTGTACTTGTGGAGATTCAGCTACAAAGTCAGGTGATGATGGAGGTCAGGGGTGCAGTCAGCGTTCCAGTTCATCCCAAAGGTGTTCAGTAGGGTTGAGGATCTGAGCTCTATACCAAGTCATTTAAGATCTTCCACGTATTTCAAACTACGGAAACCAGATCTTCATGGAGCTGGATCTTCATGTACAGGGGTATTGTCACATCCAAAGACAAGTTCCAATACTTTAAGGCTTTCCTTCGTCCTTGAATCGCCTCATTTGTCCACATACGATGCAGAGCCACTTTCGTCTTTCCTGGCAACTGGCTCCTGCACACTGACTCCTGAATACCAAAACTCCAATTGTGCTTTCGGTCACCTGCATTTTTTTTTTCTTTTTTCTTTTCTTTCTTTTGAAGATTAATTCTCACTCAAAGAACATGCACCGATGCAGAGCCCTTTTTCTTCCCCTCGCGGGTTTTTATATACAGACTTCTAAATTGGCACCTCACAAAAATGCTTTTTTTTTCTCTCTCTCTCCATAAAAAAAGATCTGATTACTCAATGTGCACTGGGGTAGGTCTGACTTATCTGAATGTCTAATCCAGCTATTTCAGCCTCATTTGGCCTGCAATTCAAACAGCTTATTGAGTTTCTGTTTGCTGCTGTCTCCTATACAAGAGATTGGGTGCACTGGGTTTGGGATCCTGAAGGAGGAGACACTAGAAAAAGAAATGGGTGAATGGTTGATCTTCTGCAGCTGAGAAATGAGAACTATGTTGTTGTACACGCATCATTGTCTGTATATTTTCATGTTTTTTGTTTCATCTTTCAAAAAAGGTTTATGCTTCATAACAAACATATTTTATGCAATTAAAGATAAAAATGTATTCACATTGATTCAGATAGATTTGCATTTTTACACGTTTTTCTTCTACTATTAGGTGGACGATTCTACATTCACATGAACGCCGGCGTTAAGTTTAATACAACTTTAATGTAATAATTTTATTTTTTTCTTTACTAACATTAATAAACATTAATTAGCGGACCCCCTGCAGGCCCCCCCCGGGCCCAGAAATTATGCATTTCTGTATCTAGGCAACAGGTGGCACACTATATGATCATACGTTTCTGGTCACCTGACCTTGACACCCGTTTATTGACCATCCAGGTCCACACATTTCTGTGAAGGCTTTCTGACAGATTTTGGGCAGTGACTGAGGGGATTCGTATTCATCGAGGTGCAAGAGCGTTAGTTTGATCAGGTACTGATGTTGAGGAGGTCTGGGGTGTTCCAGTTCATCCCAAAAGGTGATGATTGATGCTACATTTACGGTATTTGGCAAACGGCTTTATTCAGAGCGACTTACATTTTGATCTACAGGTGAGAAGCTTTGGGGTTAGGGGCCTTGTGCAGGGGGGTTTTCTATTTCAACCTTCACATCATTGACCACGTCTTCATATAGCCCACTTTCAGCACATGGATAACCGTCATCGTAGTGGAACTTTGTTCGTTCAAGTGAATGAACATTTGGTAGCTTCAAACTTGAAGAACCACATGAGAGTGCGATGGTCAGGTGTCTTATATACTCTTTAAAGACCAAGTTTGCATTAGGCTGTGATGTGTGACTTATTCTTTAGTATCAATTAAATCGTTTCTGTATGAAATTGTTCTAAACTTGTGGGAATCCCAAAGGGAATCTATCCGTCTATCCAGATGTGTTGGTTTCCAAGCCTGTACCACTTGAGCTGGAGGATTGAGCACCAATGTTTGCGACTTGGCGCGTTCTTATACACACGATGTGACTGAGTACGAAGCATCCTGTTAGAACACTCAGCCAAATAATGTTTATTCCGGGTTGTTGTCGGATTTGAGCAGCTTGTTCGTGTCAGCTCTGTTCTCCTTTTCAAGATGGCAGACTGAGTCGATCCTAGAGTCCTGAGATGATTTCACGCTGAGCCTATCAGAGTTAGATGGATTGTCGTGCTCTAGTTTTATCCTGCTTCTGCATCACTAGTCATCACTAAAGCAAGCAGTTTGCCAAAAGCTTCCAGGCACCTGACCCGACGAGCTTTCATCTCATTCCACATTTAGTCTCCATTTGCTCTTATTGTAAGCTCCACTCTTCCGGGAAGATGTTCCACTAGATTTTGGAGTGTGATTGTGGAGATTTGTCCTCATTCATCCTGGAGTGCAGTCAGCATTCCAGTTCATTCTATAGGGTTGTGGTCAGAGCTCGATAGCAGGAGATCTTTCCAACCCATATAAATCACATCCTTATGGAGCTGGCTTTGTGCACAGGTGCATCGTCAGGCTGGAACAAATGTGGGTCTCCCAGTTCAAGTAAATGGAAAGTTGTATAGATTTCGTATGGAAACAGTTTAGGAACCACATACTGCAGACCTGGGCATTTTACGGCCCGCGGGTCACATATGGCCCTTTGGGCATCCCTGTCCGGCCCGCGGTATGTCAGTCATAAACACAAATGAACAAGTATTTATGCTGTGCATGCAATACAACCGTGGTGCTTTTATTTTGAAAAACCATGACGTATTATTTACGTATGGTCGCGTGTATCTTCATCTGTCTGCGACAGGTGATGCTAGCCAGCTTAACAAGAAGAAGATTAACAAGTTAAAAATAAAATGAAACAGTGATGTTTTTTTTTTTGTTTGTTTTAAACTGTTTATTACTTGCTTCACTCACTTTATTACTTTACTTACTAGCAGCTTATCAAAACATATCATTTAATGCTTTTTACAATGGGGGAAAATTAATATTGAGCAGAATTAATTTCAAGTTATCATTGGTTCGGCCCTCCAACACAGTTCAGATTTTTCATGTGGCCCCCTATAGAAATTAATTGCCCAGCCCTGACATACTGTATGGTTGTAAAAGTGTCCCAATGCATTTGTCCATACGGTGTGTATTATATATAAAAATAATCACTGTGTGGGTGTAAAATTATTGTTTATTTTAAGCTAAAGATGTACTAAAGCGATGGGAAAAGTTGTTTAACAAATGTTTGTGTTAGCAGAAAGTCCTAATAAATCCTCCCACTTATTTTATAAAAAAAAAAAAAAAATGCTGATTTATTTGCCCCTCTGACTTATAAATAAATTACATCTGAGATAAAAAAAAAAATTCCAATAAATAAACGAAAATATAATAAAGGCTACACTGGAGGGAATAAAAACAGACTGTGGCTGATGGGAAAGAGAAAATATGTAAAGATTTCTAATTCAAATTAACACGATGCTTTGAAGTTTATTAACCGTCCTAATTGAAGCGAACCCGATTAACTCGCGTGACGCCGGTAAACACGGCGGATAACGCCGGCGCCTCACGACGCCGTGGGCTCGGAGTTTATTTCGATTTTAATCCCAGGCTTTGAAATGACGCGATCAGATCAGTTCGGCTGCATGAAAACAAAATGCTCTCATGCGACTCAGTCGATTCACCTGGAACTGATGTTTGAACGAAGTCATATAGTTTTTACATGTAAATTCTATACAGACTATACCGGGCAAAAGTATTGGGACGCCTGACTTTTCCAGCCATGTACCGTATTTTTCGGACTATAAGCCGCTACTTTTTTCCCACGTTTTGAACCCCGTGGCTTAAACAACAAAGCGGCTAATTTATGGATTTTTCCTGGGTTTTTCCCGGTTTCACAAACTTCATGCCAAAAAACTGAGCGACATAACATTAGACCAATTAAATTTCCGAACGGAAACGAAAAAAAACGCACCTCACCTGTGTTCTGAGCTGCACGGCATCGGGAGAAAAAACTTCCACCGGTGGTGATTTTTAAACGCACGACGATGCCAAAAGAAAAACTAGAGAGAGAAATAGTTGTGAAAGGAAGGAGGAAGACAGTGAACAATGACTTTCTTGGTAGGCTACTGTTTAGATACAAGCCGTTGTAACGCGTTGAGTCTGGGTCATGGGAGAGCTCGCTAACTCCAGTTGCAACAGAAATCATATAAGCACAGACAGGTTTCCAAAACTCGTGCTTTTTTATTTTTCTTGGCAACAGCGTTACGGGTTTAATCAAAGAAACTTAGAAATGAGCATGAGAAAATAATAAGGACATATTCATCGGTCTTGCACACATGCAGTAATACCGGAAAAAATGCGGCGGCAGGCTATTCCCAAAATGCAGCTCTGCTCTTAAAGGAGCCACAACATATTTCACCCGTTACACCATGTAACAGACACTGTCTTTCATTAAAGCCTGTGTAAAGTTCATTAGTTTCAGTGTAGACAGGCTTATAGACAGGTGCGGCTTATTTATGTTAGAAATAAAAATATTTGTCAAATTCAGTGGGTGCGGCTTATATAAGGGTGTGCTTTATAGTCCGGAAATTATGGTATATTTCTTTCCCAAAACTGTCCTAAGTTAGAGGCACACAATTGTATACAACGTCTCTGGATGTGGTAAGATTAAATTTCCCTTCACTTGAACTAGGAGACCCAGAAGTGTTCCTCTGTGCACTGTGCCAGCTCCATGAAGTTCCGCTATAGAGCGCCGACCTCAACCTTATTGGACACCTTTAGGATGAATTCGAGCACCGAAATCCAGTGGAACATCTTCGAAACGGTGACTGAATGTGGAACGGGATGTTCAAAGATCACGTATAAATCTTATGGTCAGGTCAAACTTTCATCCATAAAGTGACCATTATCAGCTTTATCTATTAAAGATCCAGATGTTTTATGCCTCTAAAGGTTCTATGGGATACTATCGAATATAATGTTCCATTTGTGAGCACCTTCAAAGTTGAGTTTTAGTTGATTCGATGACTGAACTCTGAGAACATGATCACGTCTTTTTCTTAGTGTTCGCAGTATGGAGAGAAAGAAACTAAAACATTTCCAACTGAATCTCAAAGGGCCTCCACTCCTCGGCATGAAAACTTTGTATTTATTTATTTATTTTAAAACACAGCAGCTTTTAAAGGCCAAGCGAGGAACTAGAATCGATCTCGCGATTGTGTGCGTGGAGCAAAGTGCTTGACGTCAGTGCTTTCTTCAAGTCTGCTTTATTACATTGTGATGGGCCACTAAACACACAGCTGACTGTATCAGTTACCCAGAGGGTAGAATTACCAATCACATGCCTGCAATAACACAATGGTCAAAGAAAGTCACTATACTGTATTCTCTCTCTCTCTCTCTCTCTCTCTCTCTCTCTCTCTCTCTCTCTCTATCCCTCTCTCCGCATCACATTTGTGTGCCATTGACTTTGTGCTGGCAGTTTGGAAAAAGAACTGTATATGGCTTAAAATAGTCAGGTGTCCCAATAATTATGGCCACACAAAGTGTCATGCCTGGGTATCATAACAGCTTCGTTTAATAGTGCAGTGACATTCTTACAAATGTTTACACGTGTCGCTGCTTGTAAGAAGCTGCTCTGTTTTCTTTCTTCAGTTTATATTAAAATGCATGTTACCAAGTAAAAATCCTGAATATATTTCTGTGAATTATAGATGTAACTCAGTTCAGTTCTGCAATCCGATTGGCTGATTTGAATTTTGTATGAACATGCCAGTTTTTCAACCAGTAAATCCGACACGTCTAAACCATCGTCCTGTTCATGAACTACTCTGAATTATTACTTGTTTAGTTGCTCAACAAACCAAAGTTTTTGCTGATAGAATGAATTATATAGTGGAAATGTTTTGTTGTGATCGTTATTAATGATGAATTAGACGATTTATTAAATGCGGGATTTAATCCTGTTTCTGTTTTTGTCTCATATTTGTGTTTTATTTGTTTAAATGTATCATTTTATTTGCTTATTCATTTAACTCTAATTTATTCAAAAGATTTAGTTTATTATTTAGTAATATTTTTTTTATATATGAATTATATAATATTTTAATTATTGTTTTTGTCTTTTATTTTTCCATTTTTTATAATCTTTTTTAGTTTATTTGTAATTGTTTTAATTTATTATTACTTACTCATTTGTTTTTTTATTTTGTATTTTATTTATTACTTTTTATTACTTTTAATTTTAATTTAATTATTTATTTGCATTTTTGTTTTGTTTTATTATTTTTTTATTTAGTTGATTGCAATTTTATTATTATTATGATTATTTTTTGTTTTTTAATACTTATTGGCATTGTTTTTTTATTCATTAATTTGTTTATTTATTTATTTTTGTATATTTTAGTTTTTAAGTAAAAAAAACTCGTTTGGTAACACACACACACACACACACACACACACACACACACACACACACACA
>JAAIIK010000079.1:398004-415860 GCA_014706435.1 Silurus glanis
ACACACACACACACACACACACACACACACACACACACACACACACACACACAGCTACGCAAACATAGACACTGTGAATTACTCATCTCCGATCCACTGTTCTTGAAGGACTTCACCTCTTCATGACCTGATTGACTCCTAAACTGTTTAAAATGACGGTTGAAGTCGCGGCAGGTTGTTTCAACCGCACCTGCTCCTGTGAAAGCGTGTTTATATTTATTATTTGTTTATTAATGAATGTTTTTCTACATTCGCCTGGATTCTTTTTCATGGTTTATCTGTCTTTTATGTATAACACATGCTGATTATGACCCCATCAGTTCACTCAGCCTGTCACATCCCAGCACCGTCTTTATCTCACCTCCGAGAGCTCTCCATGGGTTCCACTATTATAAATCATGCCTGGTGTATAAATATGTTCCTATTTGTGGCTTTTACCTACTTCACTATGTGGGTTGGCGAGTCACCTCTGAGTGAATGATCCCAGGCTGCTTTCTTCTCCGTATTCCAGGCAGGGGGAGGAAAAAAAAATAGGCCGAGACGAAAACGTTACACCCGGGGCGACCACAGGACGATTCGAGTTAATATTTTATTTTCGTCTCGCCGCGCCTTCGACACAGTGCAGCTCTAACGTGGCTAACGCAGCCTTGGGAAGGACTCTCCGGAGGGAGAAGGGAAGTCAAGCTACCTTAGCCATGAAGTTAGCCAGATAAGATGGCTCATTTTTCTCTTTGATTTATGGCTGTTATTGTTTCCTGGGAATGAAGTGATGAATTTGTTTTTCACTGTTTTTAATGCTCAGGCTATAAGAGATAGGGAGGGAGAGAGAGAAAGAGAGAGAGAGTTTATACTGTTATCTTGCCAGCTCTAACAGGTGAACGATCGCACATATGTTGCTTAGACGACACTTTTCTTTTTCATCGCCGTGACTGACGCGTATTCCCTCCGCAAGCATAAATTACACCAAAACTCATTAATATTTTACTCTCGCTCGACTCAAATCTCCAGACTGCCATATTTCATTCCACGCAAGGCCTTCGTGCGGACCGCCTCGGTTTCAAGGGCAGTTTGCACGCCGTAACCTTGCAGCAACTTGGCGTCGAACAGGTTCAAATGAGAAGAAATGACGGAGGGATCCTCATGGCACAGCTCCCTCGCTGTGCCACTTTTTACTGGTACACCTGTACACTCGGGTCAACATGGCAAAGCGGGCAAGGAACTTGGCCGGAGGAGTGTTGGAATTAGAGCGATTAGATTGAAAGTCACTCTGTAGAAGGTTGCACACTTGGTTGATGACCAGCTGATGAAAAATACGTTTTCATTTAAGGTTTGTGGTCCCAATTTTCAGCGAAGTGAAATTATATATATTATACTACTATATATTATATATAAAGTATATTTCTATATGTAGTTTCAAAACGAGCTCTGTTTACAAGAAAGTTCTTTACTTATACAGGTTTACACACCATCACCTTTAAAATGGTCCTCTTGCATTACAATACAGCGCTCCCAGCGTTCCATTTCTGGAATGTGTCCTGGAAGTCTTTTTTGCGAAGCGTGTCAAGAACCTTCTGCGATTCTCACTGGATCTCTGCAATGGTGTCAAAACAGCGACCTCTGAGCTTAGAGTTTCTTCTTCGGGAAGAGGACGAAGTCCGCAGGAGCCAAATCAGCCTAGTAAAGTGTGTGCAAAAGTGTCGTTTCTGGCGAGTGAGGAGAGCTCGGTTACAGGGTGCACACGTGGTCAGAATAGCAGACGTGGTAACGCACGTGGTCAGAATAGCACCAGTTGCACAGGTCCCGATATAAGATGTCTTTTTGGCACACCGATTTATAAAGCGGTCGGTGCTCCCTGTGACTGTGCGTGCAGCCTTGTGCTCAAAACTTTGATATATCACAAATCATTACTTTCAGTAATGACTACTATTATTTAGCTTTAGTATTGTTCGAGTTTCTAATATATTAGCGAAGCTTGAATATCTGTGAATGTGTATTTCACAGTGTAGAATAATCGATCGTATCTAATATACCGTATACAAAACTTCCTGGACACCTGACCATTTTTTCAAATCCCATTCTACATTTAGTCTCCATTTGCTCTTATAATAACCTCCACTCTTTCGGGAAGGTATTGCACCAGATTTTGGAGTGTTTTGGAGTGAACTCGGCGTTCCAATTCATCCTAATAGTGTTGAGGGTCAGAGCTTCATAAAAGGAGATCTTCCACTCCAAATGATGTAAAGCATATCTTCATAGAGCCGGCTTTGTGCACAGGGGCATTGTTACCCTGGAACAGGTTTGGCTTTCGCACTTCCATTGAAGGGAAAATCTAATGCAAACGCATCTAAATCCGTCTTATAGCTGCACGAGGGAGATGTTATCCTGAAGACATCATACTTTAGCTCATGAGTATAATTGCGAGACGCTCGCACCCCTGCGACATCCTTAATCTTTTGATTTATTACATTTTTTGGGAAACAGAACCCTGACACGGAGACTGCAGTGAGAGGAACAGATCACTAAACGGGGCTATGATGTTGGACGCATTTGTTGGTATGAAACTGCGCCCAGCCTCAGCTGCGTACAAGCAAAAGTGTCAGATTATCCCCAAAAAAATAAACAACAAGCACAGGAACAAAATAAACGATCGATTCACCGGAGAGAGTGTCGGATCCGAGCCCCACAGAGGGGTGCATATGGAGCCTAAACCATCCCTGTGCTTGTTTTTAACATGCCCCCACCGCCTCCGGAACCGAAGTAGCACTTAACGTGATTATGATCGGTGGGACACAGCACTCGATGTAGCCTCTCTTGATTGGCGCCTCCCATGGTGAAGTGCGCTGCCTTTTGTTTAAGGCTTCAGCTCTGCCGCCACTTGAGGCAATGATAGATATTGTTATTCCGATGCGTGGGTCTGTCTCCAGATGTTCCCTTTTTGTGAACGAGCACTCCTCTGTGGGAGAGAGCGAGAGAAGAGAGAACAGAGGAGGTAGATGCTGTTTAATATCAGCCCTAGTGATGCACAAAAGGCCTGTTGCTGATTGCTTTCCATGGGCTGATCAACCCAGCTGCATCCACTCCCCGTGGAAGCAAAGAAACAGGGACGAGAAGCCGGTGAACATCGCGGCTAATTTCCCCACGTCTGCGTCCGACAGTCGAGCGGATTCGAGTTCGCCTAATCTGCCGCATGCTATAGTGCACCTCCTTCTCTCACTCTCTCTGTGTCGCGGCGCTTTCACGGGAATTGGCACTCTGTCTGCGCGCCGGTGGCTCCCATTGGTTTTTCCCTCACGCGTACTCGCCGCCGATGCATCAACTGATTATTTTCCCCTCCTGCACTCTGCTTCACCTGCTGATGATTGGGAAATATGGCTGCTCGCTCATGAGCTATGCATTTCAATGAAGCGCTTGTCAGGAGCCGAGGCCCTGCCCACTCAATATCGCTCGCCCGCCTCGGCCCCATCCTTTCCAGGGAGCAGGGCACTAAATTGAATTTTCTCTCCAGCTCAGGAGCTTCATTCCTCAGCCGTCAGCAGACGGGTGACACCCCCAGACGGTGTCAGGGACTCTCATTACTGACCCCCTTCACACCCGGCGCTATTGAAGAAAAATCATGTGGAAAACTCGGAATATCTGTGTGTGTGTGTGTGTGTGTGTGTGTGTGTGTGTGTGTGTGTATGAGGCACTAGAGGTGGCTTAAAAACCTTATAAATTCAATCAACCTCAATATCATCACGGTGTTTGAAATATTAAAATGCTTTATTTACGGATATCTTGCTGATATCGTCGTACGCTTACAGAGCAAGCAGAGGACAACATCTGACTACGCTTAGGACACTCGAGCGCAGCAGGTTTATACTCTGTGCAGAGGTGGACGAGTCATAAATCCCTTAGATATTCCACCTGACAAGTCATCACTCTACAGCGCTGGGCCTGTCTCCTGATCCGGTTGCCTAGAAACCTAATTGTAAAGTGGTAACTGGTGTAATAACCTGATGTCGTTAGATCATTAGGTGCACTCTGAGACACCGAGGGGAAACAAATAAGCCTAATACTCATAGGCAAAGCCATTTTTAAAATCCTTGAACTCTTGTAGGTGAACTATATGGCATCCTGATGATAAGATGTGCTTTTGAACATCTCAAACCACATTCAGTCCCAGATCGCTGTTATAATGACCTCCACTCTCCTAGGAACATGTTCTAGATTTTGGCATATGCTTGTGGTGATTTGTGCTCATTCAGCCAGTTCGTAAAATTAAGTACTGACTTAAGTGAGGTGAGGAGGCCTGGCGTGCAGTCAGCATTCACATTCATCCTAAAGGTGTTCAGTAGGGTTGAGGTCAGAGTCCAACCCATATCTTCAGGAAGCTGGCTTTGTGCACAGGGGCGGTATCTTTAAAGGTAGACCGATTTGATGATGACCCCGTGTCTGCCATGTATATATGATGCTAACAAAGCTCAATAAACAAACAAAGGACGTCTGCCAAACGTAAATAGGAACAACCTCATACGGCTGAGAAATGCCAGGTGTCCCGATGCTATTGTTCATAGTGTTTTTTGAATATGCACATTTAATTTAAAGGTATCATGCACTGCTTCACCTCCTCATCCATCATCGTTCGTCTTGGAAATATTTCCAGGTAGTGAAAAGTTGGCGGGCATTATGGTTTCCATTTCACAGTCCCTAAACATTCATCTACGTTTCACAAATACGTTTTCCATATCAGAAGTGCCTGAATAATGGAACTGAGAAACAGTGTAAACCCTCGTTTACTCAAGGACTCAACCCTAATGTCCAAGGTTTTGGGAGTTTGCAGGTTATTTGGTTCCCAGAATTCTTTTTTCTTACTTCCGGGATCATCTGTTTTCATTTAGCCGGTTCTCCTTATTCGGCTGCGAGACAGTCCCCGGAAGACCTTCTTTCATCTCAACAGTTTTACATCACGGAATTTTTATTTTTCCCGAGCCCGAGATTCCTTCCCCAAACTCAGTGTATATTGATGCGGTTAGCATTTCATTACACATCACCGTTCTTTCATTTCGGCGGAAAAGTGTTTGATTTATTCCGCTTTGGCGGAAATGAAGAAATGCACCAGGAGGAATTTTGCGTCACGATACCTGAGAATATCCGAAACGAGGCACTTCCCCTCGTGCTCTACCGTTCTTAATAATTTCAACTTCGATCGGAAAGGCCCGGGCCGTAGCGGAGCGTTCCTATTCCGCTAACGGTGACGCGTCATTACAGCTTCAACGGCAGGATTTCTATCGGCTTGTGGATGAACTTCTGACTCTGCTCGTCTCGTTTTCTGCTTTGACGAATTCCAGTCAGGTTGGGACCTCCTTTCGTTTTACCTTGAGGAGTCACCAAGACATACATGCTCGAATTTGATTAGCAGATGCTGGGAGGCATGCAGCTTGTTGATTAGAACTGTACGAGGACTGCATGATGATGCCATTGGACGCCTCACTGCTTACAACCCCTCCTCTTCCGTCTTTCTTTCCCATCCCTTCTCTCTTCCTCTTTTATTTCTATCTGTTTTGCTTTTGCGTTCTCGCTCTTTTCCTCCCTCGTGATGGTGCTGTTCCGTCTCCCTGTCAATCCGGGAGGCTCCACACGTTACGATCCCTGGATGACTTGCACTGCAGTAGGAGCACATCGCAGCCGTAAAGCGTACGATTGTTTACTCGCATTTCCCACTGCTCAGATTAAACAGCAAACAGGGACCGCCGGTCACCACAAACAACACAATCAGCAGACCCCCTCCTCCTCCTCGATTTCATCTCTGCCTGAGCTCTGTACCAACCCGAATGAGAGTATATACTCTGTAGAAACGGCTGAAAAGTGGACAGGGAGATAAATATCTGGTGTATTGGTCCAGGAGGGTATTGTCTAGTCTGTTCTTTTCTCCACACGCCGCTACGGATGTCTAGTGTTCATCACCGATCAACAGAACAAACGACACACTGTGAAAACATCAAGGGCAGCTACTACTCTGTGCAATACAATTATCCTCACAACACATCTTCACGGCTTCTATATAGTATTTTCGGCAAAGAATTCAAAGCCACACAGAGTGGTATCAGTGTCGCTATGGCCAGTGCTGTAAAAGAGCTTGTAAACAAACATTCATGAAAGAGCAATTCACTTGGGCGAGCACTGAGACACCGCCGCTTCCTCATACCCATTTAAAGACGTCCTCTCCTTGTTCGAATTAACCGTGTCTCAGTCTGGATTGAAGATGAATGAATCAGTAGATAAAAGAATAGTAGCCAAACAAGCCTGTACAGTGTCATATTAATTGACAGTAGAAAAATCTCTGCAGATCCATAAATGGTGCTACTTACTTTAGTCCTTAGCTCCGGGTTATGTGATGTAGCTCTATGTTGTGTGATGTAGCTCTATGATTTAGTGCTATGTTGTGGGATGTAGCTCTATGTTTTGTGATGTAGCTCTATGTTGTGTGATATAGTTCTATGTCTTGTGATGTAGCGCTATGATTTAGTTCTATGTTGTGTGATGCAGCTCTATAATGTGTTATGTAGCTCTATGTTGTTTTATGTAGCACCAGGAGAATCACTTGCCTCATTTCATGTATGGTTGGAATGACAATAAAAGCTTCTTGACTTTGACCAAACCTGGATTTGGCCATGCACATAGCCGTAGTGTGGCGTTAAGAAAACAGGAAGGGAAAAAAAATCAGCACTGTTTTTTTGGTCACTATTCCAAGTCAATTTGCGATGCTGATGCCTATGGTACCAAAGCTCCCGATTTCCCACGAGTCTTATTCTTTGTGTTGAGTTAATCTAACATGAGAAGTGAGGGAAAGTGGAAAGGAACTCGTGACATGCAGGATTTCTTATAAAGGTATCACATTTCCAACTTGTGCATGAAGCAGAGAGAGAGAGAGAGAGAGAGAGAGATACAGGGCCATCAATTGGACAGTATACCATTCTCACCTATGCAATGTGAAGAAAACAAGTTCAGCGTCAGGGTTATTGCTCTGTGTACCATCACTCTTCAGCACTGGCAGCATGATTCAGTCATTTTGAGAGTGTGTCTGGAAAAGTCTAGAACCATCAATCCTGCTTCTCCTCAATTCTGCCAGGCCTGCCTTGCAGTGATGCACAGTCTCCGAGGATTAACCCGCTCGCGCTTTCTGTTTTTCATCTAAATGGTGTTATCCTGTTATTCCTCTCGCCCCTCTCTCTCTCTCTCCTTTTTTCCCTTCTTCTTCTTCTCTTCTTCTCCTCCTCCTTCTCCGTCTCACAGTTTAGTTTTCAGTCTCCGTCTTGTGGTCAATTTCAGCTGTAATTTAGCCTCTGAAGTGCACCCACGCCTCTTGACACTGGCTTTCGGAAAATTGGCTATTGATGCTTGCTGCACTTCTTCACTTGTGCCGAGGCAATTTTGCACGGCTGTGTGGATCGCCGTTCTCCCCGATGCGCCATGAGTGACTTGATGAACAGCCCAGGGCCTTGAAGCTTTCGACGAAAGATACAAACGATCGCAGCGAGGAGCCACAAATACGTTCTTTCTTTTACCGGATTCTCGGTGCCAGATAAATCGGCCCCGCTGTATGTTCATGTACAGCGGCGTATGTCAGCAGGAGACGGCGCATTTCAATATTGTTTTCCTTCCTGTCTGATCGCTCGTTTGCAGCAGATGGTCTTTAATGCCCCGTGTCTGTTTGGCATTTATGCGAGCGATGCCTTCTTTTCCTTTTGCTGCACGCTAGCTTCTCGGGCCTGCGTTATCCGAATGAAGATCTGAACATCCCGGATATACGAACTAGGGCTGCTCCGAGTGTCTGCACTAAATAAATAAATATCTAACGCATTTCTCAATCCCACATTCGTTCCCCATCGAATTATAAGTTTCTCGAAAGACAACCGAGGCCAGATCAATTGTAGACGTCGAGCGAGCGATGGCGTTTTAAATGGCAATAGAATAAACCCATTAGAGCATCATTAGCGGTGCATTTCACTCGTTGCTCACAGGACTTAATACAGCCGAGAAAGAAAAGTCGAACAAACACTGCTCTGAAAACAAGACTTGTTTGATCATTTCATATGTTTCATTTTGTTTGTTTTTTTTGCCTGGTTGAGTTTGATCTCACTAATATGAGAAAGCACTCAACTCTATTGAGAAAGACGCTTGTTTGTGGCACCTGATTACCACACCCACAGGTGCCTTTTGAACATTTCTGTTCCAGTTCCACCTTTTCTATTATAATAAGCTCCAACATTGCCTCAACTCTGAATAAAATATAAATAATGCATTTAATATAACGCTCTTCGAGCAGCGCACAGCCTCACATGTAAAAGCAAACAGCACGTGACGTCAGTAATTCGCCTCTAGAGGCCGCTGTTGTAATGTCGGCAGACCTTCTCAGCCGATTCAGCAACGAACGCAACCCGGAAAAACTAACGGTGTGGATTTCTGCATCGGCAAAACCGATGAATCGCTCGACCTCTAAAGAGAATTACTGAGTTCTGCTACTGGTTTCGAGGAAGTAATGTGGTCACTTGGAATGCCAGTTTATCCCAAAGTGTTCAAGGGCTGTATGCAGGACTCTCAAATTCTTCTACTCCAACCACATCACTAACAACCTTCTTCATGGATCTCAGGTTGTGTACAGGAGCATTGTCATGCTGGAACAGTGTATGGGCTTTACAGAAACTTTATGGCTTAGTTTAGTTATAATTTGTTATTGATAAGATCTTTTTTTTGTGCAGGCCACTCAAGATCTTCCAAACCATGAAAAGCATGGAGAAGTACATTATTGTACAGTCTGTCTGCTTTTTAGTGTCTTCATATTGCTGTATGTTTTGTGTTGGCAGCTGGGTGCAGAGTTTCGGTCACGAGGGTCTCGGACTTCTTCTGGACACACTGGAGCGGCTGCTGCGCAAAAAACAGTAAGAAACCGTTCTTTTATTCAGTCTCACTCGCTGTATTATTTAATAGTCCTCAGCTGGAGTGTTTTTTTTTTTTTTAACCAGGGTCTGTGAAAGTATTTATGTTTTTGTGTTCCAGTAATGTAATTGTCAGTAGCTGTAATCAAATATATTGTATTTAGTCTTGAGTTGGCCACTTAAATCAAATGGGCTTCGTCCAAACCTCAGTAAATGAAAAGCAAGTGAATATTGTACATGTAAACCCAATGGAATCTCTTGGTAGAAGGTTAAGGTGAAGATCTCTGGCCTTATTAAGAAACCATCGTATGTTGCTGGAGTTTAGTATTTAGTTCTGTATTCTTTTATCTGTTTCTTTGTTGTTGTTTTTTTGACTGATCATACCTCATTTTTTCTCCTTAACAGCCAAGAAAAGGTTGATAAGAGAAGTCAGCACAAAGTCATCCAGTGCCTAAAGGCTTTCATGAACAACAAGGTAATGCCATTGAGTTTTTAGATATTTCACAGTCACTTGTTGGTTGGCAGAATTGTTTTAAAGTAATCTAAGATATATAAATAAATAAACAAATAAACTGCATAGCAAAGTAGTTTCCTTTTGGTGAACTTTTAAGGCTAGTCTATTTGTCAGTTTGGAAATCCTCTTAGTGGGATTAAATGCTGCTGAGAAAAAGTTGTTTGAATGTTTGGAGGTATTCCATGTTGAAAATAAACTCTTTGTCTCTCAATGCTCACAGTGCATTGTTTCAAGATCCCGAAGCAGTTTTGAGGGCTTCAATGACTCATTATCTAATGCATCTCTTCATCTTACACACATTTGGAGCATGTGAGATGCCCAGAGAGACAAAACCTTATCTAAATGTCTGTCTCTCTGTTATTACCATTAATGGTTGACAGATTAATGGGTTTTGCACTGACAGTAGATTGTTGAAACTGTCGGCTATCTGCAAAAATCCATACCGATGGTTTTTTTCGGCTTTCGAGACGCTGTCATTACAAGAGCGGCCTCTAGGGGGCGAATCCCTGATTCCACATGCTGTTTGTTTTTACATGCGAGACTAAACACGATATTTTATTCATTTATAATTGATCAATTATATAATTATATTTTTTAAACGAGTATCCATTTTCATTTCATTTAGCACGTTTTTTTTTTTTTTTTGTAATAAAGTACAGTACTCTTTTACATGGCGTGTTTTTCTTTTTAGCGATTTTTGGTAATCAGTTATCGGCAAGTACGATCCAACCTTGCTATCGATATTGTTCAAATCGGCTAAAAAACCTCTAATCACCGTCCCTTGGAATTTTCTTTCCTCTTCCACTAAATAAGCTTTCGGGGGAAGTTTGATTGACATTAAAATCGCAAAATAAGTTTGGCAATTTGGATAGCGGCTTTTCACTAAATAATACAGTCTCGTATCTATAGAGATTTTTTTCCCCCAGAATGTTCTCGTGACCCGGGGGGAACTCTTTGTCTCCTCCACAGCACCCATACTATGGTGGTTGGGGCCTCAGGTCTAGATTGATGAAAAAAAATAAAAATAAAAACTCAGCCTCTGTAGTAATGAAAGAGCAGCATGTTGGCGTTTAGTTTTGGGTGACAGGACGATCGGATTGCACGTGGGGTTGATGCGTGCGGTGCAGCAGACACTGGGATTTGAATGAATAGTGTGCACTATGCTTCGAGCACTAAAGCGCTTCCCAGCACAATAAAGTGCATTAAACATAAATAACTCTGTGTACTGGAGGAAGGGGATGGAAAGGAATCGAGTGCATCTTACATCCAGGACACACACCTGTAATCTGCTCGTGCTCGGGCTCGGGCTCATCATTTCGTCCACCCCTGCGCCTGATGAGTGCCGGATTAGCTTTTCCGGATCAGAAGACCAAGCGAACTCTGCTGTTTTCGTATGGACAAACCTGATAAGAGCCGATCTCCAGAGAAACAGAGGCGTCTCATGTCCACTTCTCTGAACTCAGGAGGGGGTTACTGGGCATGGCTGTTAGACAGGTCTGGAGGGGCGTTTAATGATTCGGCTACCTCTGTTAAAAAAAAGCCTGATAGAAGTAGGTCTCCAGTGGGTCTTCTGATGTGCTGCAGACTAAAGAGGCTACATCTCTATATCTCTCTCTCTATCACTTTCTTTTTTTTTTTTTTTTTTACCCCAGACTGATTCTTTCAGCCACACAGCAGACGCAGACACAGCCAGCTGTTTGGCATGTACTCACATGGAATAGGAATTGATTGGGTGAAAAGTGAAGACGAGAACGGGGTCCGTTTTGAGCCCGGTTCCTCTCAAGGTTTCTTCCTCGTACCATCTCCGTTTTTACTTTTTTTCCTTGCCACCACTTGCACATTAAGGTTACATCTGTGACGTTAAAATGAAATCTATTCATTTTCTGCTTCAGGACAATGTCTGTTTGTTAAAACCGCTATACAAAGGAAAAGGAATTGATTTAATGGAGAAGGCTCAGTTGTTCCTCCTTTATGGGATCAGGAGTTTACCACAGGAGTTGTTGATGGAGAAGGAGCAGCTTTATGTGGATCGTTGTCTGGTCTGGCTCAGCCATCAAAAGACTGCAGTCGGGACTGCTGAAGATCATCGGTGCTCCTCTGGCTGAAGAAACGAGCATTAAAAAAATCACTATGGACATCACACACACTTCGGAGCTCCTGTTTTTTTCGCCCAGTCAGACCGAGCGCCAGAAATACAAGATTTAAGTAGAGTTTTCACCCCAGGGCATCCGCCTCATGTCCACTTCAACTTGTACCAGCAATCCGACTTATGTACAATATATGTGAACTATTCAGGTGCGATATAAATTATTTATTATGTTGCATACTGGATACTTGCAACAAAAAAAAAGCTTCTATCACTAAGACAGATTCGGACGTTTCGCGTATTTATCCTTTGCCGCTAGTCGCACGTCTGTTTGTTTAATTCGATTAGACCACGCGCCTTCGGATTTATTAATGTCTCATTTGCGCTAATTGATATACCCATCAGCGTCTCACAGAGAATACCTGCCATTTGATTACATCAGTATGCGCCGCCGCGTTACGCCGAATCGAATCTACAGGAGGAGGACAAATTTAATTAGAACAACGAACAACATGTCTGGATTTTTTTCTATTATGTTGATAAAGGTTTTTTTTATTTGCATTTGTTTAGATTTTTTCTAGCATAATATTAACATGCATAGTCTATTAGTTTTTAGTATTAATCTTTGTTTTTTTGTTGTTTAGTTAATTTTAGGTTTTTTTTTTAGCAATTACGATTTTACCAATAGTTTTTAAAATGGATACTGGGAAAAAAAAAAGAAAAGAAAAAACAGTACTGAATCATGGAAATGTGAATAATGAAATATTAATATATTAATCAGTAAAAAAAATGAATAATTAATAAATTATACGTGATAAAAATTTTATAGCGCACTCCGTGCAGCGCGTCGTCTCGCACGTAAAAACAAACAGCACGTAGCATCAGTGATTCATCAGCCGAGGTTTGCTTCAGATCTTTTTGTCAGAAGTCTCAACTGCGACCATCTTTAACCACATGGCTGATGTTTTAATACCTCCTTCCTCATGATGCCATCTGTTTTTTATTTATTTATTATTTAGTCCAGCAGTCCATTTTCATGAAACTCCTGCACACCATGCTGCCACCCCCATGTTTCTTTAGGTTGTGAAGCCTCACGGTTTTTCCTTCCATACACAGTGTTGAACACAGTGAACATTTCAGTTTTTTCAATCTGACCAGTGAGCAGTCCTGGAGGCCATAATGCCATTTTGATTGGATTAAGAGCTTCTTCCTGGATGACGTACCTGCATTAATACCCGATGCCTCTAACTGTGATTCGTTCCTTCTGTTAAGTCTATAAGTGCTGCTCCAGGTGACAGGGATCACCTGGAGATCAGAACACCTTCAGTTATTCCTACAGTAAATTCAGGCTCATGAAGGGTAAAAGAAAAAAATGTTTCCTCCAAAAGTTGTTTGGATTTTTTCACAGAAGGACCAGATGTACCAATTAACTCCAGACTATGACCAACCAGAACCTTCTGATTTAGCGAAGTTGTGGAAAAACTATTTCGTCTCTTGTTTCACCTCAACTCAAGGCTGTAAATAGCATGTATTAATTCAGAGCCCTTTTGCCTACATCAAGCGACACGGAGTTGACAACATTCAGGAAGTCTTGATAAACCTATTTTAGACAAATTAAAGTACTACATGGGATTTTCAACCTGTCTTCTAAACACACACACACACACACACACACACACACACACACACACACTTGTCAGCTTTCAGCCTCCTTTATAATGAAGCAGGGACAGTGTTATTTACCCGCAGGTCCTGCTTGCTACTCCAGACTTCTCGCGCCTCCCTGTGGCATCCCGAGACACTTTCCACCCACTGCGCCTGCCAGTCAGGTGTTCCCACCCAGCTGGCATTGTCTTCTTCAGAATTAAGATAACAAGAACAGCAAAACGTGTTAAAGACCTCGCTGCACATGGACACGCTCGTCCAGCTCAGGACGTTTTCCTTCCTAAATCTCCTACAGCGCTTTAGACTGTACACTCCATAAACATATCGAGACCTGACAAACTGTTACGCACGCACGTGTACACAATGTCTTTGGATGCTGTCATTCTTTCATTTGAACTTGGAGACCCACGACAATGCCCAATGCCAGCTCCATGGAAAAATGGTTTGGTTGTGGCCTGCTATAATGTAGGTGTCCATTAGAGGTCGTCCTATAGTGGAGTTTATCGGTAGCGTGGATCGTACTCGCCGATAACCGATTAATCAACTGCTAACTGTTAATCAAAAAGAATACTGAATAAAAAACATCACACTCCATGTAAAATAGTACCAAAAAATAAAGAATAAACCTGTACTGAATCATGAAAATGTGCTGAATGTGATATATTTAATATAATTTAATATAATTTATATGTTCATTTAATGAATATAATTTATATAAATATAATGTAGCTCTCTCCGTGCAGCGCACAGTCTCACGTTTAAAAACAAACCTCACACGGCGTCAGTGATTCGCCTCTAGAGGCCGCTCTCGTAATGACAGCAGAATAGGAGAGGGAAAAATCGGTATGGATTTTTGCAGGAAGCCAATATTTCCAGCAATCGACTCAAGGCGCCGATTAATCGAAAAACCTTTGAATCGGTCGACCTCTGGTGTCCATGGAGATTTACTTTGATCCAATAATTATATAAATGCACAGATCGTCCTCACCAGAGCTCTTCGATTCTTGCAAATTTTTACAGTGCCATCATAAAAACGCTAAAAAACGATTTTATTCAATTTGCAGACATGATTAGAAGATTAAATAAACTGCTTTTATCAAGTATTTCCTTGTCAGCACAGACACACTCTTTAGTCTGTTCCTCTGTTTGATGTCCTCTTTGACTCTTTGGCTTTCCGTAAGGAGTCCCAACTGTTCTTCTCATTTCCAGACCATAGAGATTTTACTGCCTTGTGTCTGTTCTCTCTCTCTCTCTCGCTCTCTCTCTCTCACATTTCTTTTATTCTGACATTTGCATATCCCTGATCGCATTTGTGCTGTTGTCATTATTCCAAGGACGGAGCACCAGGCTACCGAGCAGCACTGCCTCCAGCCCCATCTCATGTCCTTGGTTTTCTTCACTTTCTTTTTTTTTTCCCCTTTCTTTCTTTGTTCTTCTGCTTCATCTTTTTTTTTTTTTTTTTTTTTTTTTTTTTTTTAAGATGTGTCACCATGAATTTCAAACTCTAGGTAGACGTTTTCCATATTCATAATTATTATTATATTTTTTTTTAAACGAAATTCCCACATGCATCGCTCATTATGCCTCCCAGCATAGAGATCATTGTCAATTTAAATGTTAGGGGAATAAAAAAAAAAAAAGGAGCTTTTTGATTTATGTGTGAAAGACATGAAGTGTAATCTAGGATCTGTTAAATTAAGCACATTGTATGCTTTTATTAGCTCGAGATTACACATGGGCGAAAAGGAAAAAAAAATTTCACTTGGCGTGCGAATAAAAAAAAAAGCGTACATTTTAAATATTTTACAACTAACCAAAGGAAGTTAAGGATCCCACCGAGGCTAACAGAACATTAATCATCCACCCTGATGTCATCCAGCATCTGCCCCAAGGCTTAGTTCTTTACCGTGTCCTTTATCGTATATGTGCTACCTGTTCGACACACGATCCGTAATTGATTTTTTTTTCCCCCATTGTTATGCAGATGACATCGAGTTCGATGCAAGTGCAAATTCCACCAGCGTTTCCAGTCTGCTGTCAATCATCAATCATTTCTGACCTAAAGCTGCCATTCTGCTATTACGCATCAAATCTCAATATCAAAGCGTTTCTAATTTCTTTGTTTCGCTCTCGATGGGGCATTTTCTTAGTCTTTTTTTTTTTATTTTTATCAACTTCGTAGCTCTGCTTTCCTTCTTGAACATCACTGATGCTAATGCAACTCTCGTGTTCGTTCGGCGACTCGCGGCTCCCCAGTTAACGATGTGTGATTTCTGAACATCCAATTCCACACCCAGTCCATATTTGCTGTTATAATAACCTCCACTCTTCTGTGAAGATGTTCCACTCGATTTTGGAGTGTGCTTGTGGAGATTTTTGCAGAAACCAAGACATTAGGCATCTTCACGGAGCTGGCTTTGTGCACAGGTGCATTATCATGCTGGACCAGTTTTGTGTCTCCTTGATCAAGTGAAGGGACAATTTCATTCTACCACCTCCATAAACATCCTATACAATTGTGTGCCTCCAAATTTGTGGTAATTTGTGCAACTTTTGTCCATAGAGACGGTTTTTCTATCCCGACACTAACAATTGAAAGCTCCTTAGCAGGGTTTAAATTTAAAGACAAAACATGAGATTATAATCTGCCACTCAACCACTTGCCATGTGAGGCAGCAGAGAGTAGAAAAGTGGTAAAGAATGAGCTCCAATGTCTTTTCTCGCCATAGTTATTGATGAGTAAGTGATTGTGACTGATGTCGATGTCCCTCTGTGTTGTCAGTATGGGCTGGAGCGGATCCTCGGGGAAGAGAAGAGCCTGGAACTGCTGGCCCGAGCTATGGATCCTCATCAACCCGCCATGATGACGGACGTCGTCAAGCTGCTCTCTGCCATCTGCATAGTGGGAGAGGAAAACACGTACGTTCCCTGCAGTGACCATTCAGAAACCTTAACATGCCGGCGCTGATCCTGATAACTGTCTTCTCTTACGATTAATTATACACGCAACCACTGAGAGAGAACATGCGCGTAATGAGGTACTGACACGAAACATGCCATCGCTCCGAAACTGGAGCTGAGGCAACTGTGTGTTTGCATGTAGTGTGCACACATTCTGGATTATCTTAGTTAGTACATCTATGAAGGTTGGACCTGCAAATAAAATCATTAAACATTTTTAAATATTTCTATGATGTGAACTCGATCACCTTTGTACCATACACTATAGGGATAAAAGTATTGGGACACCTGACTTTTCCAGCCATTATGTAATTCTTCTCCAAACTGCCTTAGGAGACCAAACCTGTTCTAGCATGACAATACCCCTGTGCACAAAGTCAGTGCCTTGAAGATATACTTTACCTTTACATAGTTTGTAATATGTTGAAGATCTTGAGTGGCCTGCTATAGAGCTCTGACATCAACTCTGAATGAGCCCAAATCTCCACACTCCAAAATCTATTGGAACATCTTTCCAGATGTTGGAGGTAATTGCTCTTGTTATATAAGAGCAAATGGAATGTGAAATGATGTCCAAAAACAAGGCATACAGATTTTATCCACAGGGTTATCCACAAACTTTTGTCCATATCGTGTATGTAATTCAGTAGTTACAGCAATTATAAAAATTAGAATCCGAATTTTCATTTACATGATCGATCTGTCTGTCTGTCTGTCTGTCTGTCTGTCTGTCTGTCTGTCTGTCTACTCACCTCTCTCGCTCTCTCCTGTTTTCTTTTGGCCAGCTATCATCTGCAGCATCCACTCATCACAAATGAGCAAAAAAAGACTCATTAGTAATACCCCGTGCAAAATATCACCTCTGTAGCCAATGCCAAGTAAACACAGCCACGATGAAAGGAAGACTCGCTTTGTGAAAAGCAGTTATTAGGTTGCAGTCCGTTTTTTTTTTTTTTTTTTTTTTTTTTTTTTTCTTTTTTCTTTTCAAGATAGCGGGGAGAAAGAGCAAACTGTAAAAAGCGAATGAAAACTGCAAACACGGTGTCAGAAAGGGCAGAGGAGAGAAGCTGTTGCACTGCCTAGAGAACAAGCCAAGTGAAAGCAAGTAACAAAAGCTTCATTTAGTCACAGCCATTTGTTCACTGATGTGCATGTTTTTTTTTTTTCCTTCCAGTTTGGAGAAGGTGCTTGAAGCCATCACTAGTGCAGGGGAGAGAAAAGAGACCAGCCGCTTCAGCCCTATAGTCCAGGGTCTTACTGATCGCTCTGTCCAGCTCCAGGTGAGTCTTAAACTAATCTGTTAAATGAAAACAAAAGAACCCATAGTAGAGAATGAGGGTTCTGGACAAATGTATTGGGATACTTACATTCTCCATCCATACTTGACATTTACTGCATTTCCCAGACACCCTTACCCTTAGAGTGGCTTACAGTCGAGGGCCTTGTTCAAGGGCCAGCAGTGGAAGCTTGATGGTGCTGAGATTTGAACCCATGACCTTTCATTGGGATGAATTGGAACTTTGGTTGCACCCGAGGCCTCCTCACCTCACCTGCATCAGTTCCTTAAGCACATATGAATGTTAGCCAGCTGTCCACAAACCTTCGCCCACATAGTGTACACCACATGCCTATATTATTTTGTTTTGATTCCATACCGTCGAGGTTTTTCACACACACACACACACACACACACACACACACACACACACACACAC
>JAAIIK010000079.1:457206-467628 GCA_014706435.1 Silurus glanis
TCTCTCTCTCTCTCTCTCTCTCTCTCTCTCTCTCTCTTTTTCTTCTGATGTTATCTCTAACGCCTACATACAGCAGAAGCGTTGCATTAGCTTATTTCTCCAGAGATGAAGTCTTATATCTCTCATAAAGCAATTTTCTGAAGAAACACAGATAATTCGAGACTGAGGAACTCTCGGCTAGAAAAGATAGTTAGTGTGTTATGGATGTGCTGCTGCAGTCGTGCAGAGGTCCAGACTCCAGCAGGAGGAAATTGTGCTCCGAGGCTCCTTGACACGTTCAGGGTATTTTTATTTTTTATTTTTGAAAAGCGCAGCATGTAGATGTATGGATATGTACGGCGAGGGGGGGGGGGGTTGTGTGCGCGATCCAATCAGGGCAGTACATCATCGTGACAGGACCTGGAGTGGTCTTTCTTTCTCTAAACACACACACACACACAAGCAGCTAATATGTGATAAAGTCAAACTGAAATGAAACAGTGATCCGAGGATACAGAAGCCATGAGTTTGTGAAGTACAAGCTAAGCAAAGACATACATTATAATCCAGTTTGATTTTGAAATCGGAGAAACGCTGTGTGTGTGTGTGTGTGTGTGTGTGTGTGTGTGTGTGTGTGTGTGTTTAAACATTGTATTGTGTATATACTGTATGTATATACACATGCGCCTACAATTCAATTTTATTTCATTTAAAATTTTACACACATCCCAAACGCATTGAAACACATCCACACTCATCTGCACGTATCCACACGAGTCCACATGCGTCCACACAGAAGGACACTGCTGCATTCTCAGTGTTTTTGCAGCCCTCTATGATGAGCCTCATTCATCAAACTGGATTCCAATGGATATATTTGTAAATCGTTCATGCGAGTGTTTACAACAGAATTTTGGCATTAATGAAAAACAGGTAAATTCAGGATGAAAATAAATCGACGTACACATAAGAGGCCTAAGTGATGTAACGTGAGGAACAAATCATAATAGTGAAGGTTCCATTGCTTTGTATCACCTTTACTGCATTTAATTTATAGCTTATTGTTATTATTTCTAGAAAATATTAAATATTTAGATTTGCGAATAACGTCGACTTTTCCATCGTTCATTTCATTCTCCCAGTTTGACCTTTTGTAGGGTTCTGTCGGCACCAGTAAACACTAGTGAGCCGTGTCAGGAACGAACTTCGCACCCTAGAACGTTCTAGACGTTTGTAAATCTGGGGGTTATATATTTTTTTGGTCTGGCATTTACACGCGACTTCACTATCAGAACGGGAAATGACGGCCGATTTGTTTATTCGTGTTAAGACATATGGCAGTAACGATAAGAAGAAGCCGGATTGTGGACATGTGGGTGTGTACATACTGCTACTCGGGGACATCTGGTCCTCATAGAGGATGGGAGATGAAATCTTTTAATAGCTCGGCAATGAAGTTGCATGAAATCACGCCGTCGCATTTGATGGCACAATAGAAATGATGATGTTGGGAAACAATCGCCCATAGGCAGAAAACATTTGGACAAAAGTATTGGGACACCTGACTTTTCCAGCCATGTGTGGTTCTTTCACAGACCACAAGGGAGGAAGCACACAATTGTATAGGAGGCATGAAATTTTTCCTTCACTTAAACTAGAAGACCGGAACCTGTTCCAACATGGCGAGGTCTCTGTGCACAAATCTAGCTCCATGAAGATATGGTTTCCATGGGTTGAATTGCAAGATCTCCCGCTGTAGACCTTTGACCTCTGACACCTTTAGGATAAATTGGAACGCCGAATTGCACCCCAGGCCTCCTCACCTGACCTAGTTCAGAACCGGATTTTTGTGGCTGCGAGAACACAACCTTCCTCCGAAATCCTGTGGAACATCTTCCCAGAAGAGTCTACTAAGAACATACGAATCTTATCCTCGGGTGTCCACAAACTTTTGCCCATACATTGTATCTCCATTAATCTCAGCCAGTCCTCGTTACTCTCATTTCTGCATGCGCTTTGTACTCAATTATATAACAAATCCTGACCTTCCTGAACTCTGAGCACTTTATCCACCGAGCACAAACATCTGCCTCGGGGATCGATCGGCGTTTTGTATTTCTGGTGAAAACTTGAAGAATACGTAGAAAACGAGAGTGCTCTGAGGGACCCGTGCCCTTTTTCCTCTTTGTTCGAAGGGAACTTTTCAAATATCTGTCCTTCCATTAGTCCTGGACTCATTGACTATTAAAGGGGGTGAAGACCTTTTATCTTCTCGCTAGGAAGGAACTCTCTTTTCACCTGAACGTTATCGGATTCCTACGTAAAATTATTTTTATCCTCACTGTTCCGCCTGTCACCACTCGTCTGCTTTTTTTTATTTATTTATTTTTTTTCCACCCCTTTGTCAAATTTATTTGTGGGACCTCTGTTTTTTTTTTTTTTTTTTTTTTAACCTTCAGTGGTACCTGGGATGCTTGAAATCAATATCTGAATGAATGACTCCACCAGGGGGTGATGTGAGCGGTGAAATTGCCTCCTGTTGAGAGCTCCTTAGAAATTCAGCAGATGTAACGAGGAGAGAGAAAGAGGCAGACGCAAACAGACAGGAAGACGGGCGAGGGAATGCGGTGTTGTCCCCCCCACCTCACCCACCTGACCCCCCAAACACCCCCGCCTCCTCCTATTGCGCGAGGCTGGCATGCACCATGTGGCGAGAAAACACAAGGGATATGAAAACCCAGTGATCGCTGCTCTTCGGATCGTTTGTTTAGACTGTGTTTGTTTAACCGGTTTGACGTTTTTTTTTTTCTCGATTACTTCCAAGAGTAAAGGAATGAAACCAAAACAGTCTGGAGGTCAGATTTTATTTATTTATTTATTTATTTATTTATTTATTTAACACTTCGTGATTGAGTTGACCTTCCTAGTCCTCCATGTTTGTCCGAATCTGGTTTTATCTTTAGCTGCTCTATACGCAATATGAACAAAAGCATCCGGACACCATACACGGCCCTTCTCTAAAAATCGTAGTATTTTATTTGCTAGAATGAAATTTTTCCTTCGAACGATGTAGGAGACCTCAAACCCGTTCCAGCGTGACAATGCACCTGTGCACAAAGCCAGCTCCATGAAGATATACGTTACATGGGTTGGAAGATGTTAAAGCTCTTGAATGGCCTGCTATAGAGCTCTGAGATGAATTGCAATGCTGATTGCACCCTAGGCCTCCAAAATCCATTGGGAGATCATCACGAGTGAAGGTTATTCTAAGTGGAAATGGGGACTATTTATTTGTGTATAGTTTGAGTACATTTCACCATCTTTAAATTCACTCATTTTTTTAACTGTGTAATGTTTCTAATTCCACACCCCCCCCCCCCCCCATCTAATAGATATTATCACGTATGCAACAGGTGCTCAGACACGGCAGATTGAGACGCCGTTTGACGTATTTATTTTCATCAATTAAGGCTCCTAATGGCGTTTTAACAGGATCTCAGGCTTCAGACGGTCCACCGGCTAACTCACTTAGCACACCGCGTGGAACATCTTCATTTCACTATTACGCACAAGCGTCCATATGCCTGACTGCTACTAACCAACTAACGCGCCGTCTCTCTTTCCTCATGCTGTCGCACCTGGTGTCCGCACGCTGGAACAGAACCAGAAGGTCAGTCTGTCTGTTTGACTTCTTCTGTTCTCCGCTTTCCTCTTCATCTTTTTTAATTCAACACAAAGGGATCCATATAAACGCACAAAGACAGGATCACTCATAGGGGCCTATTTGGTGAATCATTCTGCTTCCTGATCTCTCTTTTTTTTTTTTTCTTTTTTTTTTCGAGTACACTCACTCCTTTTGTCTTACCCAGAGGCTAAGTATGTACCAGTTGCAATTATGAGGAGAACGCTGACTAACTCCGTGGGCTCGTCTTTAAATGTCAAGGGAACGGCTCGGATCTAAATTAAGAACACCCCCCCCTACACACACACACACACACACACACACACACACACACACCCACACACACACTCCCTTATTCTCTTTGTCAAGTACAGACAATACAAACAAACTTACACTTTTCTTGAGCAGGTTATTAAAGTTTCCCAGATTACCTGGATGATCTATCAGTGCTTGTGGGGAAAATGTATCTGGCATCCAAAGCTTAAATCGTTTCGCATCTCGTAATCAGCTTTTCTACGCGTGTGCGATATTAATATTTTCATTTATTAAATTTTTTTTTTTTCGCCAAATTTTCATATTCTGTGGTGGTTCACTTACAGCAGTGACAAAGATCAATCTATTCCAGTTTATATATAGTTTATATTAATTTATTTTTACCTTTATAAAGCCGTCTTTTCTAAATGTGTGCAAAGATTCAAATGTACAGGGAAATGTCTTTTTTGATATTTTAAACGTAAAACTTTGAACATTGATATTCGAGAAAGGGAAAAAAAAAACGTGGAGAAATAGAAATGAGAAAACACTTCAAATGTCATCGCGATTGACACTCGTCGTTAATACAACAATTTAGACCATATATATATATATATTATATATCGCACACCCTTACGCATTTCCCAATCTCCTGTTTTGTATCATATACAAACCATAAGATGGGAATTCTGACTTCAGGCGGAGCAACACTTCAGCTAGTCAAATCCAGTATTTAAACTCTGGAACTCTGCTCTGAGGGGCTTCTCTTTCCTTCCATTCACTTGAATTGTCTTTAGAGCACGGCTGGAGTTCTCTTCTGGCAAATTCGTTTGCATTTTGACAGGCGCACACACCCGTGTGTTAAAGCCCGGCAATACACAGTGTGTTTTGGACCAAGAAAACCTCAACCAGATGTCATGAAGTCCATTAAACGCTTCAGTTGCCAAAGGTTTAAATGTTTAGCAACACAGTGGACTCCATGACTGTGAACCAGAATAGGTTTGGGACCACCACTTGCCACCAATAGCTACTCTAATGGAGCAGACGTTTTTCCAAATAGATCTGGTGCATGGAACCTCAGATGTACTCCAACAGTCCTCTCCAGAGTGGCTCAACAGAAGCACTATTGAGTAAAAGGCCCTTGTATACCAAGCTCTTAAAAAACTCTCCACACCACATCTGCATGCACATGTTGAGTGAAGCAAACTGCTGTGATAGTATGTGTGTTGCATACACATACTAGCAAACTGCTGTGAAGCATTGTGGTAGTATGTGGGGTTCTTTTCATTGGAATGCTCAAGGGAGGCTGGTGATTATTGACAAGTTTGAGTCAAATACAGAGAGGGTCCTCGATGAAAATTTGCTCCCCTGTATACGTGGGCGACAAAGACGACATCTACCAGACCCATGCAGCCAAGACACAGCTGACCTGGATTTTTTTCTGAATTCTGGATGTATTTGAAGAACATTTATGGAGAACCCAGGAATGCGAATCTTATTGAAACGTACTAAAGATACCCAAAAGCTGTAATTGCAGCAGGTCCCCGAGTTACGGCAGTTCTGCTTTTAGGATTTTTCGATTGGGACGCTTCCAAGACGCTTCCAGGACGTACGCATCTCCTTCCTTGACTTGACTATTTCTACTTAATTAGAACGCATCTGAATATTTATGCAAATGTGAGAGTTATTATTGGTAGTTTTGTGTAGATCTATGGCCAAACTAGTACATTTAACCCCTTTTAAATAAAACCTAAGACTAAATTGTGTCCGAAATCACCCCTAACTCAAAGCTCCCATTTTTCCATTATGCATGAACATCAAACAGGCTCAACAGCTTTAACCTTAAAGTCCGATATGCCGAAATGAAACCTCTTGACCCCTTCCCCCGGGTATGACCTGTGAGAACACTCGCTTCCTCTCGCAGTGCTGGTCCTTATCGCCCCCGACGCAGCCTTTGGGAACATTTGTTCTCTTTGTATGGTGTGAAATCGTAAATGAAAGGTAACACTGTTGATCACCCGCTCTATCGGCAAGCCCGGGTAGATAATTTTCTCATTTTGATCAGAATCGACAAAGACAATTATTTCACCGAGACGAGATTTTGTATTATTTCTTTTTTTTTTTTTTTTTTTTTTTTTTTTTTTTTATACCCGTTTAAGGAGATGCAGAGAAGATCGTGACTCGTTCAGTCAGTTGTTGCAACAAGACAAAAATTGCCTTCTCTATCTTTCGCAATAATTAGAGATCTTACTTTTCGCATTTAATTAGTTTCTGTTTTCAAAATTTTTCTCCTATTAAATTTTAACAGCTGTTACAACAAAAAAGTCTATTAATGTCAGAAAGAGAGGGGGAGAGCGAGAGAGAGGAAGTTGTGTTTCTAATTAAAACCCTATGAAATAAATGCATTGCTGCTTTTTATTTTCCAAAACTTAACTCGTAGGACAGTAGGACAATGACAGAAGGCTGGGCGGGAGAGGAATTGAACAAGCATTCATTCAAACTGGAAGGGCATGCCTTGTTATTAAAATAAATAAATAAATTGTCGTCTCGAACAGATAGAAGTGTAGCTGCGAAACCATCTGTTTACCCGAGCGCCACTCAGACGGTTATAAAACGGAGTTTGCTAAGGGATCAGCACGGGGCACAGACAAACAAACGTTAGGACACGTACACAGGAAACACTTGGCGATCAGAAAGCCTCCGGTGCGAGATACAAATAGTGTGGAATACGACACAAAATCTTGCTTTCTGTCGACCGACTGTACAAAGCTGCAATTTGATTTCTCCTTGTACCAGTTGCAGTGCCAGACATCTTTGAGGTATACTCCCAACTGTGCCAGGCTGTCCTGCAGGCGGGGAGTGGTTTGCTTGCCGCCTGTTTGTCATTTACACCTGACTTGGTGTCTATCCTTCCAATCCTCCTCATCTTCCGCTCTTATTCCGGGATCATGATTGACATGATTTTTAGTCCTTTGAGATTGTTGCTCGTCAGACTGTATGAACGTGTGATCCCCATGTCATACTGTAGGACAGGGATCCCCAAACGTTTTTCTGTAAGGGCCACATCATTTTTCCTTTCTTTAATGGGGGCCGGGTCGGTCTCGAACAGCAAATCGCAAGGGCCGGAGTGAGCTTTTATTATGATTTTAAACGTATTTATTGCGCCTCCTAATGCAGATTAGATTATTTTGTACCACCAATATATTAAAAGAGCATTATTACTATCATAATGAGATTTTTTGCATTTTGATTGCAAAACATTTACTTATGCATATGGTGGGTGAATCTAACAAACAATTAGGCTACTTTAATAGCTGGAGGTCGACCGATAGCCGAGTTGGATCGTACTTGCCAATAACCGAATAGTTAACCGATTGCTTTAAAAAAAATGGATACTGAATAAAAGACAAACACTCCATGTAAAATAGTACCGAATTTTATTACAAAAAGACAGTACTGAATCATGAAAATGTGCTAAAGGAATTAAATATGAATATATTCAATATTATATATTAAATAAATTACATTACTGTTTTTGAAATGGGTACTGGATAAACAAACATAATCCATAATAGTACTGAAAATTCTTGTTACAAAATATTAAAAAAGCTGTAATGTGTCATGAAAATGTGCTTAAGGAAATGAATATGGATATATGAATTAATATACAGAATAAATATAATATAGCGCTCTCCGTGCAGCCCGCCATCTCGCGTGTAAAAATAAAATGGCACGTGGCGTCAGTAGTTCTTCTGACCTCTGTTCTAAATTTGTCTCTGGCATTGTTCAGAAGGTCATTCCAAATGTTTGGGCGGGTGGTAGTTTTCGGACCCCTGCTGTAGGATCTCAAGTGTCATAATGTACGACAGTCAAAAACTGACACACGAGAAAACGTGTGTCAATCCGGGACACGTTCAAAACCGCGTTCTCTCGTTAACAATAGCTAGCAGCAAACGAAAACAATCCGCTTCCTTTTCACGACGCTGCAACGATGACACCTCATACAAACACTCCTTTTCCCCTCCATAACCTCAGAGTTTCTGATCTCGTCGTACCTGACTCGTTTTACGATTTACAAAACGTGACGTCCAAATCGTCTTCATTTGCTTTGTTTGTCTCATTTACATTCATGGCGTTTGAGAGACACCTTTATCTGGATTGACTATCACATTTATACAACTAAATATTGGATGGTAAAGGGTCTTGCTTAAAGGCATAGGAGCTGTAGTTTGGGATTTGAACTCATGTCCCTTCAATTATAACGTTTTAACTCTGACATCCTTCCCTCATATATTGCGCTTATCCATACCTGTTCTCCACAAACCTACAAACGGCGTTTTTGCCTCGGCGAGTCAAATACAAGCGCGGACGATGACGTGCTTCCACTTTAATGCGTCGCAGTTCCTAATTTCCCTCTGCATCAGCGCTCTTCATTAATGCAGTATTGATGAGGATCTGAGGCCTGCTCTGTTCCCTGCTTTTCGGAGTGATTGATAAAAAAAAAAGACGGACTGTGTGGTACGTGCGTACAGAGATATAATGACGAGAACAAAGGTGAACGTTTGAAAGGTTTTCAGGACTCGCGTGTTTTTGTCGCCGAGGCAAAGCGGAATGCTGGGAGAGGAGTGCGGTTGATGGTGCGGAGGCACAACGACAGGAAAGAGATACAGAGAGAGAGAGAGAAAACACATTGTGATTCTGCTTGTGTATTTGCCAGTGGGTTTAATTTTGGCAGCCCAAGAGGCCCGTCTTCAAACATGCAGTTGTCATACAGTAGTCCTTAAAGCTTCACTTCCTTACCACAGCTTACTATATGTCAAGACATCACAAAATGGGACTAAAACCTAGCACTCATCCATGGCAGGGTCTGAAGAGTAAAGCTCCACCTCGAATCCAATACCGCAGATCACAGGGAAGAAAAAGTCTATTGAAGCTTCAAGGAACTGTGACTTTGAGCTTAGAACTGCTTAAGTTCTTTAATATAATTCAGTCCTCTACACATATTAGAGTTGAAGGATTTCACTGAGGATTTTGGAACTTGAGAACCGGGGCTACGGGCTTCTTACCATTTAGCGTGAAGACGCCGAAGCTCCTCCGAAGGATCGGGAGGAAACCGATGTCACCACGACGACGCGTTTGATGTCGGCGCACCTCTTAAACGCGGGCCATCAGTTTTACAACGCGGCCGGCGAAGATACCGCGAGCTCGGCCTATTTACATAAAAAAAAAAAAAAAGTCCAGCGCAATAAAAGTTCTACTACTTCCTTTTCCTTTCAAACCAAACCCTATTTAAATCAATTCAGATCATGCCCTGAGACTTCGCCCTAAACGTGTGTAGATCAAGCATTTGATTGTAAGAGGCCTCATTACTGAGGGCATGAGAACCTCCTCACCCCTGTTATAGACACTCACGGATAATGGGTGCTATGAAATTTCCAGCGAGTGGCGACGCCCCCCCCTCTACCGCCGCCACTCCGGAGTTCCACTTAACCATGACATTTAATTTCACCTGGGGATGCGAGGTAATGGAATTGTTTATTAGACGGCGCTACAAAGATGGATTTCCAAGGGGGCAAGGGTTTAAGGACGCATCCTCCTCCTACGATTCTCCAGGTAGCCTTTAAATTGGATGCTGTTGAATGGCCTTGCTGCTTTTTATTCCCCTTTGGATTTGCCGGCTGTGGAGCTGCATCCCAAATGCTGCATCAGATCTTGCGCTCATCTAAACTCCCCAAGCCCCATCAAACCCTCCCCCCACCCCGTCCCTCACCGTTCAGCCCACCGCGCTGGCCTCAAGGTCATGCATGCAAGTGAAAAGAATACAGACTACAATGAAAGGAAAAGAGGGGCAAAACATCGCACAGAAGAATACATAAAAGTGCCTGGCTAACCAGAGGCGCAATAATCGTTTTTATTTTTTATGGTAGGAGGCAAACAGGGATCATCATCTGAACATTCGTTCACAGATCTTTTACCTGAACACTATTATATATGGCCCAAAGTTTCCCTTCCCTGGAACTAATGGGCCAAGTTATTTATGGAAAAAATAAATGAAAAAGCAGATGAGTGTGATGGACAAATTTCTACAAACCTTTAGCTATAAAATATACTAGGCATCACAGTTCCTGACTTAAATGTAATGGCCTTTTTTTAAGACCAGTTTAGTAGAAGGCCAGTCCATAACTGACGGCCATGTAGGAAACATATCTGCCCCCCCCGTCCTCTTTATTGTTCCAGGTACTAATAAAGAGCCTGTTGACCAAACTGGTGAGGTGGATCATAATATACTCCAGTACTGAAGGTCTCTACTTTCTCTCTGTTTCCTTTTCTCTGCTTTCTCAATGCTGTTTCTGCTCTTTCTTGGCCTCCCCTACTTTCTCTGCATAGTAAATCCATCTCTCTATGCTTTTTCCTCATCCTCCCTGTTTTCTCTGCTTCCCATTCTTTCTATCTTCTTTCACACTTTCTCACACGCTCTCTCTCTCTCTCTCTCTCTCTCTCTCTCTCTC
>JAAIIK010000079.1:483435-496544 GCA_014706435.1 Silurus glanis
TCAAGATCGCCATGAGATTTCTGTACCACAAAGATCTCCTAAAGATCACCATGAGATTGCTGTACCACAAAGATCTCTCAAAGATTAGATTCCAGTATTTTTTTCCTTCCTACCACTTGCTTTTTCTTTACGGACACATTTATAACATTTAACACATTTAAAGCCGCTACGGAACGACGTCTATAGTTAAAAGTTAAAAGTAAAAAAAAAAATGGCAGGTTTGTTGACCGTGCTCGAGCACTTTAGTGTTAGAAGCGCTTGAAGTCCACTTGCGTGAAATATTTTTGTGCACAGATTAAAAAGCGTCTTCTCGCGTCCTGCTGAGAAGCGAACGTGACGTGGGTGGGGGTTTGATTCCGGATCGATGCGTGTCTGTAATGCGTTTGCTGCCGGTGTGTTGCTCTGTGAATAATGAACGCGCGGGGCCAGTTTTGACAGCCTACCAGCGGTCCTGACGAGCAGATCGATACTGCATATATTAATCTCACCAGTTTCCCACACACCGACACGCTGAGAACCTTTGTGCTTGCTGTAGTTTGCGTTTTTATTTGTATTTTCGGCCTGAAAGTAAAGCACTAAGGAAGAGAATAGAAGGAGGTGGAAGAGTCGTAGAGACGGGGTTAATGCATAATTCAGTGGTTCGGCTTCGTCTCCCGAACCCCCGCCGTATTAAATGTTGCATTTGTTTAAGAAGGTCGGACGGGATATCGTTTAAGAAATTTGCTTCGCGATTAGTCTGCGTGTCAGTATTTCTTCCAGATGTCTTTCCCTCTCTCTCTCTCTCTCTCTCTCTCTCTCTCTCTCTCGTCTCGGTGCTCTACGAGCTGCTTTACAACAAGCCAAACTTCCTTTGAGTCTGCGAACGAGATAAAAATGAGGCCCGTACCTTTTCCATGCTTTATATAGCACAAATCAGCCGATTTGTTCCCGTTATACCAAGGCCATGAATTGTTAATGACACCCTGCCACCCGGCCAACTGATTGCAATTAGATCATTAAGGCTTTTATTTTCACGCCGCCACGTTTCCACGGGAAGTCTTCGTCTCCGATCCTTAATTATGACCCTTTTTTTTCCCCCGAAATCCTTAGTGCAGTATTCTGAAGCTCTTCTCATTTCTACTTCATCTTTTTTTTTTCCCTTCCTCCTGGATTGCGCCCGAGCCCTCGGGAGGTGCCGTCTGCTCCCGGAGAGTGTGTAATGAGTGTGAGTTCTGCTACCAAGTTCGTTTCGCTTTTGCTTTGCCTGCTTTGACGTTAAACTTCCCGGATTCGTCGATGCATTTCAGCGACGTTCGGTTTCATCCGCTTCGCCCCGTATTTTTTCCGTCGTGCCCTTCACCATTTTGAGCCAAGCGCACACTAGGGACGAACAGTTCTGGTCATTTTCGACACGTCTGCCGCACAGATTCCCAGTACAGGGATCGATGTGCACAACTGTGATGAAGAATTTATTTCTATCGGGCTAATACATTCTAGAAGTCTGTTGCTAGCTACTAGGGATGGTAATATTCAATAATTCGCATCGGTGCATCGGCATAAAAGTTAACGATGTGATGCGTCAATTTAAAAACGTGTGCGTTATAAAAAAAAAAAAACAATATTTATATCGAATTATTAGTGGATGCGCTATACTTTTATCATATAGAAAGCGAGCAATAATTTGTGATCAATATTCAATCTTTCTCGAGTCCCAGCACCGCTGCTGCTACGTGAATACGACGCATCGCAACACTACAGAGACAGAGGCGCGTCCTGAAATTCGCATAGAATACAGATTAACATGGCAGAGGTAGAGCTGTAACGTCCTGCAGACACAACGGTGCATTGAATGGCATCGTGTTGAATCGAAATCAGATCGCACTGCATCGTGACGGGGTAAATCGCATTGATATGCAAATCGCAGCTGCCTCAGTTATGGAGATGCACATCCCTAGTAGGCAATGATGATATGATACAGTCTTTAGTGACCCCCAAAACCTGGTTTCTGTCCTTCAAACATTAACAACACATATACACTATTATCTACAAAAGTACTTTTTCATCCACATGTGGTTCTTCCCCAAACTGTTCCCACAAACTTGGAGGCACACACTGCCCGAGCTGATGAGACCCAAACCTGTTCCGGCAAGACAATGCCCCTGTACACAAAGCCAGCTCTATGAAGATCTGCTTTGAGAGGAAAATCTCCGACTATAGACCTCCAACCCAATCGAACATATTTGGGATGAATTAAAAAGCTGACTGCACCCCAGGCCTCTTCACCTCACCTACATCACTTCCTGACTTCGTCCTCGTGTCTGAATGAGCACAAATCTCCACACCTCTCCACACTCCTAAAATCTAATGGAACATCATCTCGGAAGAGTGAAGCCGATAATAACAATGTAATATATAACATCGAATGGAATGTTCAAAAAGCAGATACCGATCTTATGCTCAGGTGTCTACAAAATTTTATCTCGAACCAGAGTCTGACCATCAGGAGCTCTGATTCTGATCACACCGAGTCTTTCCATGCGTATTGGTTCTTCCCCTCATGCTGTAGAAAAGAAGGTGCGTTACTGCTCTTGGGCCAGGAGCCTCTCGAGTTCCATTCCATGTTTGTTATTGTGGGATTTCTCCCAGTTCTCCAGGAGACGGTGAAGGTGACAGGCTGCTCAATATCGCCATTAGTTGACCATGTGAATGAATGTTTGCACAATGAGCTGGTTTTCCGTCCACGCCGTATTATATCGCTATGTTACCTGGGATTCTCTGGGAAATGGTTCACAGCCATTAATAAAAATAAATTTGTGAATGAATCACAGTGTAGAGAAAAAAACAACAACAAAAAAGAGATAAAAGTCAAAAGCCTAAACTCACACAATTGTTACTAAGTACCGATTTTCATAATCAATTTCTGGCATCGAATCGGTGTTCAGCCCGAGTCTAAGTTTGTGGCACACACTGCATATGATGATCCTCCACTCATACTTGAGAAACATGTTTCGGCTACGCTCTTTCCCAGATTAGACACAAATCGGCTGCATGGCCTCCTCATCCCAGCTAAAGCGCTGACAGTTTTTTGGACCGGACAACAGTAAGATCCGGCTAAAGTCCTCAAAGAAAACTCCAGCTTTCACTAGTTTGTTCTGGACGGCTTTTAGGAGCAGTTCTAATAAACTGTAAAAAAGACAACCAGGCTCAAGTTCTCATCCAGTCACACTGTTTTACACCCATTCATTCACTCACTCACTCACTCACTCACTCACACCATTCATTCTCTCCCTCTATCTATCCCTCACCCCTTTACCAACCTGGCTTAGGTTTCATCCAGTGACACTTTTTTACATTCATTCTCTCACTCTCTCTATCCATCACCCCATCAACCCGCTCAGGTTTCCATCCAGTAACACTGTTTAAAATTCATTCATTCATTCATTCATTTATTCTCTCCTTCTCTATAAACCAACCTGAATGATTTACACTCAATAATTCTCTCTCTCTCTCTCTCTCTCTCTCTCTCTCTCTCTCTCTCTCTCTCTGCCTCTCAAACCAAAGAGTGTGTGTGTGTGTGTGTGTGTGTGTGTTTTGGGGAAAGGTTGTAAGTCTGTGCTGGAGTGAGAGATCTGTAGATTAACCCTGCAAGTTATTCCTAGACTTTCAGGTCAGCCGCAAGCATTAGCACATAATTACCCAGAATCCTCTTGGGACTTTTGCGTTTTGTTCTCTTGTTCCAGAGTTCCCGATTTTCTTTCCTTTTTCTGCTCATCCTCTCACCATTCTCCACCTTTTCTTTGCACATGTGTGCAGTGTTCCCTTCTTTTCTATTTATTTGGTGTTTTATTTTTGAAACTTCAAAACTAAAATGTTATTGGACCTACCTGGATCTGAAACGCAAAACTGTTCGGCGAATTCCATCTGCTCCTTCAGACTCTGACGCCGGATGGCAGTTATGATAAAACCGTGCCGTTTTGATTGTAAAAAAAACAGCTCAGTAAATCCTCGCCATCTGTGTGCGCAGAACGAGTCGATACTGCAGATTTGCTAGTCTTGAAGTGCAAATTGCAATAGATTAGCACATGTTCACGTTATGCCGCATGTTGTTTTTTTTTTGGGTGGGGGTTTGTCTGCAGTTTGTGTGTATTCCCCTTAAGACAAATATCACTTTTTTGTCTGTGTAACACACCCGCTGTGTACTAGTGGGATGTGTGGCAAGATGAGTGTCTGTGTAGTTTGCATCTATTTTACATACTTTTACATAATTACAAAGGCTCTATTTTTGTGGAAGAACCACATGTGGCTGGAAAAGTCAGGTTTCCCAATACTTTTGTCCAAATGCACAGAATGTTTCTGACCACCATGTCTGCTATTCCAGGGATCACACCTTAAGCCCAGAAGAGTATTCCAGACAATTTAATTCCATTCTTATTTATTTGTTCACAGTTTTTTCTTTTCTAAACAGTGGACATTGTCTCAAAGCAGCTTTATAGAGATAAAGTTGTTATAAAGATGTATAATAAAATGTATACGTTTAGTAAAACTCCCTGAGATGGCATGAGTAAGAAACCTTGAGACTCATCACCAGCACCGAACGTCCATTCATTACAATTTCACCTTTTGTTGAGGCGCTGTCCAGCGTTTGGTGCTGGAATGCAGAACTGTTCATGCAACCTGTGGTCCTGAACCATTGTAGCAGACTGTTGATATTACTTACAGTTTAAATCCATCCTCTAAGTTCTTGAGTTGCTCAGTAATTTTATGGATCCTAAGATTGGTGATGTGGAACCATTACCAGCTGCACAGAGTGGTCTTCAGACTTCCATTTGAGACCATTTTGATGAATGCATGGTGACATTGTAATGCTGGAACAGGTTTGACTGTTATAGCTCAAATTAAGTGGGATTTTCATGCTCCCAAATCCAAAAACGTTCTATACAATTGTGTGCATCCAAGTTTGTGGTAACAGTTTGGAGAAGAACCTCATATGGCTGGAACAATCCACATATGACAGTATAGACATGAGCCACACAAAGTGTAGAGAAATCAGACCCCACTGTATGTCTGTGTGTGTTTGTGGGTGTGTGACCTCCTTCAGCTCACAGCTTTTAGTCTCTAATCTTATTCTCCATGGCCGTCCTGCCAATTACCAATCCTCTTACACTCCCACTGTGACCATGGCAAATACACTCTTAGTCCTACACACCCTGAATACAGCAGACCTTCTTACTCCATACACACCCACACACACCTTCCGACCCCAACCCCAGTCCATACCAAGCGCTTATCCCTGGACGCACATGTTTACAGGATGTCATCATCATCACCATCAGCTCTCTGGAGGTCAGCGCATCTCTGTAGAGTCGAGCCCGTGAGTCTTTATTAAGTAGGCCTTGCCTCCCACGTGGCTGTGTGTTTTTAATTATTCAGTGTTGTTCTCTCGTGTGGGTCCATCACCAGCAGACTCTGATTGACTGCTGGTGCAATTAAGGTTGCGTCACGTTTCAAAATAACGCTCTGATTAGTCCACATTAAGAACCGTATTTATTTTCTTTCTCCGGCCGCATACGTGGACTAAGTACCGAACTTTTTTTTTCCATTCCTTTTGAATATAACGTGTCCTGAGAGTCACATAGAATACGGATTAACATGGCAGAGGTAGAGCTGCGTCTTCCTGCAGACACAACAGGAAAAGAGCGTCTGGTTTTATTTTATCGTTTTTCTTTTTTCACTACAAAGGCCTTTTTTTTTAATTGGGCCATGCAATAAAAGTCAGATGGCACCTAAGTGATGATTTGCTGTCCGTCCGAACCAAAGAAATAAAAGTGAACTATGCATAGCATCATATTTTCTTCGTTTGACTTCGAATGGAAATCGGAAAACATAATGGGGGAATCGTATCGCATCGCATCATTAGCTGCTTTATATGTATCTTTAATGTAACGTATAATTGGCTATGCATTGGGACGGGAATCACATCGGCTTCAGTTATGGAGATGCACATCCCTAATGTCTACATCTGTCTCTAATGCATTTTGGTCTTTACAGGGCGCAGGGATGCGGAGGAGCACGACGAACAGAAGTTTATCAAGAAAAGAATCAAAGAGCTGAAAGTGCTGGATCCGAAGATCGCCCAGAACCTCTGTGAGTACCGTCCTCATTGCAAGACGCTCAAGTTTTTTCCAGTCAGACTCCAGTTCGCCTACAAATAGACAATTAAAGAGGGTCGAACTTTTTCGTCCATATTGTGTATATTCACGCTCTCTTATCACCTAATCTGCATCTCCAGCCTAATTTCACACGCCGTTAAACGTTTCTCCCCCCGTTTAATGCGCTCAAGACGAAATGCGAAGGGCCCGGCGTATGCCTTTTTATTTTTCTTTCTGAACTGAAAACCAGGCAGACATGAGAAAATATACACGGAGATATGAGGAAATACAGCCAAAAATAATGCCATTGTGAAATCCATGCTCGATCAGATTCACGCAATTACCCGGCTTCTTTTTTTTAGGAGTTGCAGATGTGAGTTATAGGGAATAACACGGCTGGATCTCGCTGTTTAAATTGCCAGCCGTATGCTCCCTTGAGCCTGTGGGTTTAAGGGCGGAGTTCGGGGAGGGATGAGAGACGAGTTTCTCGGCCTTTCGGTGCTCACAGCGAGATTAGTACAATGAAGCACATAGAGTTTTTACCAGTTAATACATCCGGACACTTGTGACTGAAATGCCGCCGTAGGAGCCGTTTCCTGTTTTCTTTTATGGATGCAGAACAAAGGAACAAGATTCTGTTCCTTTTCCTCTCTTTTGCTTTGTCTTTACATCTGTGTGTAACGATATTTAAGGCCTTGAAGTTCTACACAGCAACAGATGTCACGCACACTTCAAGTCTGGAATCTTTCCATGGGAATCACCAGGAATTAAGGGGAATAAACTGGGAATTTACAAAATTGCACGTGTGAATTCTGCACGTCAAAAAATGTCCATCATGGCGGGTATTCACGTAAATCAAATAAATATTGCATATTTATATTAAAAGCTTCCTTATGCTGTGTATGAGCTGTTTTTGTGCAATAAAATTATACTGACAATTAAATCAAAAATGTTTTTTTTTTTTTTAACATCTGTATTAGTTCGCATGCATGTCAGTTTGTGACCAAATAACAAAGTTTGGTTGTATACCATGCAGTTTATATACATTTCCAACATTCCCCAGATGAGGTTCTCATGGATATTTTCCGCCCCTTCGCAACCCTGCTCCTGAATTTTCTCATCCCGTTCACTCGCTCATCCAGGAGTCTTTACTGCATACAGAAAGTGATCCTATAATGTGCACTCGTAATTAAGTCTGTCGGAACACCTCGAGTCAAATCACACTCTCTTAAACCTCGAGCTCTATCGTCATAAAACCAGCGAAGCACCCACACGCTGGTCTTCCCTGCTCGTCCGCTCACTTTAATAAAGGAAGCAACCGTGGCAGGAGCCTCCTATCAGATCTCGTGAATAAACCAGTTCAAACTGTAGGTGTGCACGCGAATTTCCTGCGCGCTCCGGTTACCGGAAGCGATGTATGCACCGGGAGAGGCCCGGCGCGCTTCCTCCCGCACGAGCACCCGAGGCTGAATACGCATTCATGGCTTCGTATTTGTTACGTGGACAAAAGTCTTGGAAGCGATGTGCAGAACAGCATCAGGTCCTCAGGCGTAAACATACCATCTCTATTTTAATCTTTCAGCTTTACACACGCTGCCAAGTTTATAGCTCCGGGTTTACACACACACACACACACACACACACACACACACACACACACATTCATACAGACCGACGGCTCATAAATTACAATAAACGAACGCTGAGCTCTTTTTTTAATGTTAAACAAACACAAGTAAGTAAATGGTTTATATTTATTTAGATACCAGCGTTGAGTAAAGGCACGGGGGGGGGGAGTCGCTTGCACCTCATGCACCATGCGTGCACCATGCATGCGTCATTAAACTGCATCAGACTAAAGATTTTACTGCTATGTCTGGTGTTTGTCGCGCTTCCAAGAGATGATTTTATTTTTTAAATCTCATTTGTGATGGCGATCCTGAGAATCATTAATTGGGAATTAATTAATTGGACCGCGGTGACTCAAAATTTCCTCTTTTTTTTTTTGTTTTTTATTTTTTTTGTTTTATATTTAATATAAAAAAAATAATTTATATTCTACACACGTTTTAAGAGGCCCTGTATTTTAATATAATTTTCTCTGGTTTTTTGTTTTTTTCCGTTATCCCGACTTAATTTTCTCATCATCTCGACGTTACAAAAGTTGTTTTCTCGTTATCACGACTCCACGTGCCCGCAACAACAATGCGCCCGCTGATACAAACGGTTACGGGTATAATCCACGCTGATGATGCCAAATACACCGAGAAAACAATTGGTGCTGATCATGAGGAATGTTTTAGATGCAGCATCATGGATGAAACCATAACCGGTTGTGGCAGCCGGCGGTGGCGGCACATGAAGAAAATTAAGTCACGAGAAAACAACTTTTGTTACGTCAAGGTCACGAGAAGACCAGAAAGAAACAATAAACAATAAAATTATAATTATATTATATTATAATTTGGATATTACACTTAATTCTTATTTTAGAAGAATAGCTACACTGTATTGCCAAAAGTTTGCGGACACCTGGTATGTGCTTTTTGAGCATCGCATTCCACATTTAGTCCCAATTTGCTCTTCTAATTCCCTCCACTCTTCTGGGAAGATGTTCCACTAGATTTTTGAAGTGTGATTGTAGATATTTGTGTTCACCAGCCACAAGGGTGTTGGTAAAGTCAGGTACTGATGTAGGCGAGTTGAGGAGGCCTGGGGTTCTGTTCACATTCATCCCAAAGGTGTTCAGTAGGGTTGAGATCAGAGCTCTACAGCAGGCCACTCGAGATCTTCCTCTCCAAACCAGATCTTCATTGAGCTGGCTTTGGGCATTGCCATGCTGGAACAGGTTTGGGTTTTCAAGTTCACGTGAGCGCAAAATTCTATTCTAGCGCATCCGATAACATTGTGTGCCTCCAGCTTTGTGCTAACAGTTTCGAGAACCACATATTGCAGGAAAGGTCAGATATCTGCAGGTGTCCTGTATTGACTTTTGGCAATATAGTGTATCTAAAGTGCATCACAGGCCTACATTTCTGGGGTGTGGGTGGGCTGAACTTCAAGCCTTAGCAACAAAAGTAAAGCCAATTCATGTGCTGGACCAATAGGTGGAACAAATCAAATGTTATGGCATGAAAGATCTATCGATGTGAAATGCAACTATCTCTTGGGTGTGAAAATAAAACCTAACCATCTAACATGCCAACATATGGTCAAAGTGCAGATGTTTACATCACTTACATTTATACAGAAGTGTGGAAGTTGGCCAGTATATTTCATATACACTCACGGGCCACTTTATTAGGTACACCTGTCCAACTGCTCGTTAACGCAAATTTCTAATCAGCCAATCACATGGCAGCAACTCAATGCATTTAGACATGTAGACATGGTCAAGACGATCTGCTGCAGTTCAAACCGAGCGTCAGAATGGGGAAGAAAGGTGATTTAAGTGACTTTGAACGTGGCATGGTTGTTGGTGCCAGATGGGCTCGTCTGAGTATTTCAGAAACTGCTGATCTACTGGGATTTTCACGCACAACCATCTCTAGGGTTTACAGAGAATGGTCCGAAAAAGAGAAAATATCCAGTGATATCCAGTTCTGTGGGCGCAAATGCCTTGTTGATGCCAGAGGTCAGAGGAGAATGGCCAGACTGGTTCGAGCTGATAGAAAGGCAACAGTAACTCAAATAACCACTCGTTACAACCGAGGTATGCAGAAGAGCATCTCTGAACGCACAACACGTCGAACCTTGAGGCGGATGGGCTACAGCAGCAGAAGACCACACCGGGTGCCACTCCTGACAGCTAAGAACAGGAAACTCAGGCTACAATTCGCACAGGCTCACCAAAATTGGACAATAGATGATTGGAAAAACGTTGCCTGGTCTGATGAGTCTCGATTTCTGCTGCGACATTCGGATGGTAGGGTCAGAATTTGCCGTCAACAACATGAAAGCATGGATCCATCCTGCCTTGTATCAACGGTTCAGGTTGGTGGTGGTGGTGTAATGGTGTGGGGGATATTTTCTTGGCACACTTTGGGCCCATTAGTACCAATTGAGCATCGTGTCAAAGCCACAGCCTACCTGAGTATTGCAGGATAACATGCCATGTCATAAAGCGCGAATCATCTCAGACTGGTTTCTTGAACATGATGATGAGTTCACTGTACTCAAATGGCCTCCACAGTCACCAGATCTCAATCCAATAGAGCACCTTTGGGATGTGGTGGAACGGGAGATTCGCATCATGGATGTGCAGCCGATAAATCTGCAGCAACTGCGTGATACTATCATGTCAATATGGACCAAAATCCCTGAGGAATGTCTCCAGTACCTTGTTGAATCTATGCCACGAAGGATTTCCATATTATATATATATATATATATATATATATATATATATATATATCTATCTCATATGGAAATCTGTGGCGTTTACTGGTCTGTGCACTGCTCTCTTCATGCACTGTGAGAGCGCCCCAAGCATCATGAACCCCTTAACAAAAAAAAACATTTAGCAGTCTTCAGTCCGAGGGCACGCTGATTCTCAGGCAGTGTTCAGGGATTTATAACGTGCTAGTATTAATATGATCTCTGATTCCTCCATGTCCATTTGAAAATACGATCCGAACTTTGTTTTTGGACCCGAGTGTAGCTTCGGCCTGTATTTAAATACCTACGGCACGTAATCGGATCGAACCGTTTACCTTCCGTAGTACCGAAAAAGGTCAGACGAGTCCACTTCCGCTCGCCAGCACCTGATAGAAATCCATATTCTAAACATAAATCTGATGTCCCGTTTGGAATTAACCACTGACATGATTCTGCAGAAATGATGCATGTTCTCATGAGATATCTGTTCGACTCTTCTAACTTTCACTTTCTCTTTTTTTTATTTTATTTTTTTTTTTTTTAGCCATTTTCCTGGGTTCCTTCCGTCTGCCGTACGAGGAGATACGGAGGATGATTGTGGAGGTAGACGAGGAGCACCTAACAGAACCTATGATCCAGGTAATGTGGCGTTTCACCTCCAGGATTCATTACGGTTAATGATTTAAGACGGTACCTTCCGAAAACTTTCCATGGAAACTTCAATTGGGAAAATGTGGAAATAATCCAAGTTGGAAACTTACCAGGCAAATAATGGGAATTTAATAGAAATCTTGGGAAATTGATATGAACTGTATCATATACAAACATAAATATAACCACATTGTTTGGAGGAATGCGCAGTGCGTGTAGGGGGCGTGGCCTCAGTGTGCCCTGCAGTAAATTCAAGTGGAAATGCTTTCAATCTGGTGGTTTTATCCAAAATTTTCCTGCAAGATTTGTAATTATTTTTTAACTACATTTAAAGTTCCCTGTTAACCTGCAAGTTTGTACATTCCCATTTTATTCCCATTAATTCTCTTTAATTCCCATGGGAAGTTTCCAGTCTTGAAAATTTCTTGATTTTTGCAACCCTATGTGAGTAAATAGGCCTGTGATGCAGCCAGCGTTCCGATTCACTCCATAGGGTTGAGGTCAGAGCTCTATAGCACTCAAGGCCACTCAAGATCTCCCAACCTTTATAAAGCTTATCTTCATATAGCCGGCTTTGTGCACAGGGGTATCGTCATGCTGGAAGAGGTTTTGGTTCAAGGAACGATAGAACATCCGAAGACATTGTGTGCTTGCAACAGTTTGTGGGAAAAACTACATATGACTGGAAAAGTCCATCTAGACTTTAGTCTATATAGTGTAGCTTTGTTGTGATTACAAGTCGGATCTTGTATTGATCCATTTTTAAACTTGTTTGGACTCTGGCACTCAGATAGAACTCCATATCCAGAACTGTCAACAAGTACACAAGTAAAAAGTGTATTAAATAAGTAGACAACGAGCCTTCAGTCGTCTTTGGAAACCAGCCCTGTCTCACAGTCATGCTTTTCTGACATTCTTTCAAGCCCTTGTTAGCTTTCTGTTGTTAGCGAAATGGATGGGGGGAGAGAGAGAGAGAGAGAGAGAGAGACTCGGACCATGGGGTGTTTGGCCGGAATGTTTCCAGATCCTTTCAGAAGTTTTTTTCATTGTTCACTACATTGTTGTAGTGTTCACATTCCTCCGTCTCCACAAGCCCAGTGCTCTGTAATTACCAGTGACTCCAGTGACCTACAAAGGTGTGTGTGTGTGTGTGTGTTAGGAAAAACACTGAGGTGTCTTCATCTTCGCCTGCTTTTGTGTTACTGGTTCGATATGTTAAGGAATCATGCAAAAGTATTGGGACACCTGTTGTTGTTTTTTTTTTTTTTTTTTTTTTTTTTCTTTTCAGCCATGTGTGGTTCATTCCCAAACTGATACCACAAGGGTTAAAGGCACACAATTGTTTAGAGACGTCTTTGGATGTGCTCTGTGAAGGTATGCTTAACCTCGGTTGGAAGAGGTGGAAGATCTCCCGCCATAGAGCTCAGATTTCAACCCTTATTAGATGAACTGCACCCCAGGCCTCCTCACTTCCTGCTCTAATAGAACTCGTGGCTGAATGAGTTAAATCTAGTGGAATATGTATTGAAACAGGTGGAATATCTTACGGTTAGGTGTCTCCGAACTTTACTTCAGTACATCCAGCGTCTCGTTCGCTCGCCGAGCCGTCTCGGTTAATATCAGAAGTGGTAAAACTTGGATTGGAAGGTGTGGCTCGAACAAATTAAGCAAACAGCACGGCGCTGAGGTGTGCGCCGATGACCCGCTTATTGAACACGAATTTATTTTGTGGCCGTCAACATTAGCGGCCAGGGGATATGGATTTCCTTTGTATTAGATGACAGATTATTGTGTGGATGTTATTGATATATGGCAGCGGGCCGCTTAATGATAAACCATTTATCTGCTTTTTAATGAACTTATTGGAGGGCGAATGAAGGGGAATGAGAGGAATTACTTTAGCAAATGCACACATAAATTGAGGAGCACAGGCTGCATTTATAATGGGGGGGG
>JAAIIK010000079.1:521690-533679 GCA_014706435.1 Silurus glanis
TGTGTGTGTGTGTGTGTGTGTGTGTGTGTGTGTGTGTGTGTGTGTGCGCACGAGCGCGAACGTGCCCGCAAGATCAATTTCCTTTCGCACGTGTCTTATTAACTGCTCTAAGTGGATTCAGAGCTGCACAATAGTGATGGGAAGATCGGATCATTTTAGTTCATTTATTTCCTTTAATCGCCTTCATAACCTTCAGTATGTCTGAGTCACTTGACAAAAGGACGTACGACTCGGACAAGAGGACTCATGAGATTAACTGCTCGGTTCTGTTTCTGTTCCGTGTAATGCACAGGTCTATGGGAGTCAATTGACAAACGAGTCGAACTAGAAGAGTCAAAAGGTGAACGACTCACTTCTGTTTCCTGTACGCAACCTTACAGAGATTTTGCGATGGTTTGCTCGTTTTGAGGAAGAGCTCCCTATGGCGCTGGAAAGGTTGCCCCAATACTTTTGGCCTTACAATGTAACCACACCATACGCTCCACTTGAACCCTTAACTGCAGCTTCTCACAGCTTCTTCACCCAGGCGAAGGAACAGCACCAGAAACTGGACGCCATGCACAGCAACATGAACACGCTGTACTTGAACATGGTGGAGTACTTCGCCGTCGACCCCAAGAAGACCTCCGTGGACGAGTTCTTCACAGACCTGAGCAACTTCAGAGCCATGTTTGTGGTAAGCGATCCAACTTTCTGTCCGCGGCCGATCTTGCCGTTTTCTTCGCTCTCGCTTGGCTCAGCGCGCAATCTATATTATCCGACTCCAATCAATCCCGTGGCTCCGCAACTCGAAGCTCACAAACCGCAAACGGATCAGCGGTTAATTACGAGGATTAGGGCGAGTTTGATCGCCGGATTACGGTATGTGCCATACATGCAGGCTGGTGATGAATTAATAATACGGACGAACCTTCAGTCCGAAAGGGAAAAAAATAAAAAATATGACCAAAATCGAATAAGTGGAGAATCTGATGCTATACTATAGAACCCAAAAGTATGTGGACACCCACATCCCTTTTCAAACCATGCACGTCAATAATAACTTTTTGTTATGCTTCTAACTTTGGGGGTGGTGGTTTTGCAGAGAAAAAAAAACGTGTATGGTCATGATTCATTCGAGTAAAACCCATTTAATGCATTTAATAGCCATATAACATCAAAATGCAAACAGAAATATATCAATAAATAAAAATATATATAAATCTCTTTAAAAAAAAAAAAAAAAAAAAAAAAAAGTAAACGCGCTGTAGTTTGAAAACTAAAGTTGAAACTTTGTCGTTTTCTCTGACCTGAATCTTCTCCTCTTTGTTTTCCCTCCGTTCCTCCATTTTTCATTCAGCAGCATCTTCTGTGTTACCTGTCCAGAGCACTCCAGAGTTTAGCGGGTGGTGCGCCGGTAATAACGGTCCGTTGAGAAACACAGTGCTCCGTGTGTAGTTAAATGGATCTAAGGAAGCATTTGCATTTATGGCATTTGGCAGATGCCCTTATCCAGAGCGACTTACAAATGAGCAGGAGAGGGTTAAGGGCCTTGCTCAAGGGCCCAGCAGTGGCAGCTTGGTGGTTGTGGGATATGAACTTTTAACTTTCTGATCCAAAGACCAATGCTTTAACCACTGAAGCTGCCACCTTCCCCGAATTCGAATTACTCGAGGAACCGTTTCAGCCCTAGTCATGACCATTGTCTAGACAGTGCATAATAAAAAGAATCTCAGGTACATTGTATAGTCAAAAGTTTGCAGACACCTGAGCATTAGATTGGTTGGGGTGAGGGGGCACACAATGTTCTAATTCACCCCTAAAAAAAAAAAAAAAAAAAAGGTTTGAGCTCAGAGCACTACAGCAACGCACTCAAGATCTTTTCACATCTTCCAAACCCATGGAAAGCAGATCTTCATGGAACTGTCTTTGTGCACAGGGAGCACTGTCATGCTGGAGCATGTTTGGGCCTTGAACACATCTTGTACAAGTGTGCGCCTCCAACTTGGTTGGAACGGTTTGGTGAAGAACCATACATGGGTGGGAAAAGTCAGGGGTCCCAATACTTTTGGCCCTAGAGTATAAACCATGGGCAGTTTGCGAAACGACAGAAGCAGATGGCAAGAACATGGATTTGATTGACGGCCTGGAATAAATGCTTGATTTAGAATTTGCAAACAAGAAAATTGAAGTCTGACTCACTAGAAATGAAACGTTTGGTTGCTGTCTATAGTGTGTTTAAAGAGCCTGTGTGCTGTAGTACTTTTAGTGCTTCATTATATCGTATAGTTCGTATATATTCTCTCTCATATTCGACACCGACACGTTTCTGTACAACACTTTCATCTAAAAGGATGACATAATTACATGTTGTCCATCTTGTTTTTTATTTCATTCGTTTTACTTTTGAGTGAAAACCAGAATTTGCACAAACACAACACGTCATGACAAGCGCAGTAACACTACGGAGTCGTGACCCAGGCTGAATTATAAACCTATAGTTTGGATAGTGTGCAAAAACTTTTAGCTGCCAGCTTGATATGTTGTATGGAGTAATGGTACACAATGGTTCATCTCCAAACTGTTACCACAGTGTTTAAGACACACGATTGCATACGTCTTTGGATGTGGTGGGAAATTTTCCCTTTAGTCGGCTCTAACTAGGAGACTCCAACCTGTTATAGCAGGACATTGACCCTGTGCACAAATCCAGCTCCATGAACATATTCTTTATATAGTTCCGAGCGAAAGATCTCCTGTTATCACCTCACCTTCATCAGTACCTGACTTTACTTACTGGCCGAAAGAGCACAAATCTCTTCAACCAAAATCTAGTGGAACGTCTTCCAAGACGAGTGGAGATCGTTAGAACAGGAAATAATGGATGTTCGGAAAACACATAAAAATCTAGCACTCATGTGCCCACAAACTTCTCCTTATCCTTCATATAGTGTCGGATAGTTAGGTGAGGTTTATATGCAGTGTTCTACAATAATGTTGGAGCCCTAAAAAAATATGACCTCAAAACAAACTCCACCTTTATTTAACATTTTGATCAATTGAAACCCACACAATTTTATCAAAAAAAATAAAAAAACAAAACAAAATAAAAAACCTCTTAAATATTTTTGTGGCACACATATGAATTCCTATGAGTGAAATATATTTGAATAAATTATATTCTAATGATATAATTTATTTTATTTTTTTTACTTCACCCAGAAACTAGGAACAGGAAATTATTCAACTGTTCCTTTGAATTAAAATTTCAATTGTTCAATTCTTCCTTTGAACTGAACAGGAAATTGTTCAACTGTTCATTTAAATTAAAGAGGAAATTGTTCAACTATTTGCTTGAATTGAACTAGAAATTGATCAACTCTTCCTTTAAACTGAACAGGAAGTTGTTAAACTGTTCTTTTGCATAGAACAGGAAATGAATCAACTGTTCCTTTGAATTGAAGAGTCAATTATTCAATTGTTCCTTTAAATTGAACAGGAAACTATTCAGCTGTTCCTTTAAATTGAACAGGAAACTGTTCAGCTGTTCCTTTAAATTGAACAGGAAACTGTTCAGCTGTTCCTTTAAATTGAACAGGAAATTGTTCAGCTGTTCCTTTAAATTGAAAGTAAAATTATTCAGCTGTTCCTTTAAATTAAACGTGAAATTATTCAGCTGTTCCTTTAAATTGAACGTGAAATTATTCAGCTGTTCCTTTAAATTGAACAGGAAATGATTCAGCTGTTCCTTTAAATTGAACAGGAAATTATTCAGCTGTTCCTTTAAATTGAACGTGAAATTATTCAGCTGTTCCTTTAAATTGAACGTGAAATGATTCAGCTGTTCCTTTAAATTGAACATGAAATTATTCAGCTGTTCCTTTGAACTTTGTCGTTCAATCGTTCATTTGATTTGAACAGGAAATTAAATTGTTCTGTTGTTAAATACGAGGTAACACACAGCCCAAATTTATCGAAGGTGGTTGAATTGAAAACTGACGCACTGCAGTTGAAAAAGTCCTGTGGCGCTCTGGGCTCTGTGAGCGCATCTCAGTTTTAAAGTGAAAAACCGGCCTCGAGCAGCGAGATGTTTTACATTGGAATAATTGTTGCTTATAGCGCAAGGTCTTCATTGTTTAGCGTCTCATTATATTGTCAGTCTCGTACAAAGTGCTAAATTGCAGGTTAGCAAGCGGGGCTATTACGTCGTTACGGAGCGGCGGGGAAAAAAAAAAGTTCACTTTTCTGTAGCAGGACTCCTTCGTGACAGAGTTTTGCACGGCCGCTTTCTCAAACAGCACGCTATTCCACATTTCCTTTAGAATTACATTTTATTTTATATTTTTTTTTTGTATTTACGGTCACAGCATTTAACACTGATTCACAAGGTTTCGAATTTAGGATGCTGTCAGCCTGAAACTGTTGAGAAAAAATATTATATTATGAATAATTTATATTTGAAATATTGAATAATTGATCTAATTTGATTATATTATATGGAATTTTTGCATAAAGACAAAACAAGGAAAATAAGTGATAGTACAATTTTTTTTTATGTAATATTTATGCACATTTGTACGGCAGAGTAATCCACACACATATTTTAAACTGACCCAAAACCAATCCGGGAGCGTGTGTGTGTGTGTGTGTGTGTGTGTGTGTGTTTAAACGCAGTATGTATTCGTGAGCATGGGCCTGAGGGGCAGAGATAAAGGCGGTTAATTAGCAGCCCGACATCGCTCTTCAGCGGCAAGCTAACGGCTCGGCACACGACCCGCCGAAACGGATTTCACGCTCCTGTGCCTTTTGTCTTCCTCGCGCTACAAACGAGTTGGAGCGAGGGAACGGGAAGATGCGTACGAGCGGGCCGCTCGGGTCCTCACACACTCCTCCACACGCTCTTCTCCATCCATTCCTGACTGGAAACGTGACGACGCAGACGCGCAGCCACGCCGTCTGTCTGCTGCATGAAACGCCATTTGAAATGCAAAGGCATTTTCCGCTCGGCTGCCGAGACGACGAATCTCATTGCCTTTATTATTTTAAATGATTCCCTGATAGAAACTTCGGAGATTCCGTGAACAGGCTGTCAATGGGACTTCCATCAAACGTGTGACAACGCGCCCCAGTGGTGCGTCTCGTACGAAAAAAAAAAAAAAAGAACCCGGTCTTCTGCTGTTCCGTCGTGACATCCGTGTCATACTCATGACGAGCGTGTCACACTCATGACGAGCGTGTCACATCGGGCTCGAGAGACTTCACACGCCAACACAAAGCGCTTTTATACTCCAGCATGTCAGCGGGTTTTTAAGATTTTTTAACGTACTTCTGACAGATGATCGGAATTGGCGCTAATCGCCATTGGCCATCGGCACGAATGTGTTTGTAGTTGTCCTGCGGGTTTCGTGCTACGCTGTCGCATTCGAGAATGTAACTTTTTCCTCATTTTATACAACTGAGCACTCGAGGGGTAAGGGCCTTGCTCAAGGGCCCAACAATCTCGCCTGCTACTGGTGGAGTTGGGATTTGAGCAGCGGCAAGCCATAAGGGTCAGCAAGGCCTTCAGAATCAACAGTGTGGGCTCCTGTCGTGAAAGGTTGCATTAACCAATCAGATTTCAAGGTGGCAACGCCGGGGCCATCTAGCAGGCGTATAATGTCGTCACCATTTTCACACCCTTTTGATTGGACGGTCAGAAAGCGCACACGTCAGCGCTCACTATCTGCATCTGTAGCAAACCGCACAAGCTCAGATTTATTCGTATACATTTCTTGCTTTAGTTATACTGCGCTTCTCTCTAATATTGACGCTTTCTGGAGCCGTGATGATGGTATTTAGAGGTGGATTGTTTTCTGGTAGGACACCACTGAAGGCCGCCTGGGTGTAAACCTTCTGACCCAACATTTAAAATATGTAAAAGTGAGCATTCTCCACCGTCTCCCCTAGAGAGCTTCGTCCTCATCGGCTGGTTTTGTTTTTTGCCGGGAGAGAGCGTCACGTCACGAACTCTAAAGACCGTGGCCGAAGCCGTGGAGTGGAAAGTCTGCTTAATATGTGTGCCACCGTTTCTGGTGGAATGACCGTCTAGCGATTGGGATGTGAAATGTTCTTTCAGTGGCTGCCATCAGTGGAGTCTCTGCATAATAATGATCACAGAGCTGCTGCCACTTTGTTGTAGATTGCAGCCTCTGAGTGCAGCTTGTCGCTTTGGCTTAGCTTCAGCAGTCTGTCATTTGGGAGGAGGAGAAGGAGGCTGTATAGAAGGTCATCAAACTGGGTTACACACACACACACACACACACACACACGAGTCCCTTTTCAGGCCAGTGATCATCTAACCCTCAATAGCTGCTTGTTTAAATCAATGCTGAGGAGTGACAGGGGACCAACAATCAGGCAAACACTACGACTACACACACACACACACACACACACACACATTCGGTCATTCTTTCAGTGACACATACACTCCATTTATTTTATTCTCCTACAGTCTCTTAGCCTCTTACTCTTGTATGACCAGCCGGGCACTCCATCTTTTTTTCCCCGCTCTCCCTTCCCCATTCAGACCGAGAGAAAGAAGGAAACTATATTTGCTATAATCACATCTACACCACTTTACCAGAAACTGCTTTTTCTTCACATCTCCCAGCTTATATTGAAGTATAGATGATGGAGATCTAATTCCAAAAGCCTGGTGGACACCTGACCTTAAAATGCTTTTTTTTCCCCCATCTCATTCTACATTGCTCGTGTAGTAACCTCCAGGCTTCTGGGAAGATCTTCCCACTAGATTTGAGTGTGCTTGTGGAGATTTATGCTCGTTTAGCCAGCGAGGAAAGTCAGGTGCAGATGTTCTGTAGGAGGACTTGAGGAGGAGTGCGGTCAGCGTTCCAATTCATCCCAGTAAGGTTGAGGTCAGAGCTCTATAGCAGAAGAGCTTCACCAGGAACAGGTTTGGGTTTCCTAGTTCAAGTGAATGGTAGCACCTCTAAAGTTTGGGAAGAAGCACATATGGCTGGAAAAGTCAGGTGTCTAAATACTTTTGGGATCTTCTCACGGCCATATACAGGAGGCCTACAGAGGATTTGGTTCTGTTTCCGAATGTAGACGAGAGCGAATGTTCTCAGCATGAACGTCGCTTTTAAACATCACAGATCTCAGATCTCATTAAAATTGATTTCAGCGCGCTATTAACGCGTTCATTTTAACAGCCCTTGTGCTTGTGTGTATGTTTATTTTATATAAACATACACACACACACACATTTTCCATAAGAACGTTCTTGCGACATCTTTACTCACAACCTGGTGGTTTGGGGTCTCTGCTGTGGAAAATCCATATATGGGCGTCAGGTATTGCGTATTTGAGTTAATGCAACATTACAGTCGCGCATTGGAAATCATATACACGTGGGGATGAATAAATAAGAAGGGTGACCAATAATGACAAAAATTATTTTGATATATTTGACTAATTAAACATGTTTGAGCCTCTAGAGCACAACACACAACCTTTTATTACTCATTTGACTCGTTACGTAACCTATTAATGACTTTGTTTTGGGGCTTTTTCTAAATCAGTGTATCCTCAGCGAACACTTCAAACTGGACACTTGAGGATCACTGAATTCCTGTTAGGATAGACGGAGAGGAGAGAAGAGGAGAGGAGAGAAACATGAACGTAACGACCCACTTCGGTTAGCCGTCTTATAATTAGCCTTCATACGAAAAGAAAAAAAATCAGTAAGAGCTCCATAAATAGAGCGCCGAAATGAACCGCGGATGTGAAGGTGCTCTTGTACGCCGCTCTAGGCCACGTTACACCTCAAACTCCGATTCCTCTCATTACCTGATTAGAGAAAGGTGGTAGATCCGGACAGACACGCCTACGCACGTGCACGTGTCCTCATAAATAGAATTTTTGTGTGTTCATTTTTTTCTTCCTCCACTCTGAAATCTCTGCAATATATCACGCTGTCCCCAGAATTAAAGTGGACGGAGGGGGAAGGAAAAAAAAAATCGGTATTAATTACAGACACCGTGAAGAGCTGCATTACCAGTAGAACGGATCTCACTTTCTAAATTGGATCAAAGCGTGCGAATGAAATGGGGGCTTTCAAGGGACATAATAATAGCTGTTTGATTTCACACCTCACTCCAAGCTCCAGGAAGTGCTGCGAGTTCATTACCGCACGTACATCAATGTCACATACGCGGCCGATTGTGGTGTAGAACCGGACAGAAAATAACCAGGCCGAAAGATCTACCTCTCGTTACACCCGACCTTTTCCACTACGGCATCTGCCCAGGGTTTTCAATTCCATCAAAGAGAGAGAGAGGAATATATATATGCACATACTGTATAGCACCAGACAATCAGCAACTAAAAGCAATGCATTTAACATACACACACGCACACACTTGTGCAGGTGGTCAGCAAGCATAACAAGTCCAGGATTTACTGATTGGCACGGAGTGCGTCGAGTTCAGACGTGCCTAATCTCACTAATGACTTCTACCATTTGCAGGTTTGTACAATCAGCTGCAAGTCTGCACCGGTTTCAGCATTCACAGCTGGAGACATGCTAATATCTGATGTGCCCTTTGCTCATTCCGTGTGGTGCTTGAGCTCTAAACTTGTGTGGGGGGAAGCACGTATTTACACGTGTCCCTAAGCCGCATGAGTGGGAGAGTGCGCCCTCGCCGTGCCCTCGCCGTGCCCTCGCCGTGCCCTCTGTTCACTTCCTCATTTAAAGGAGAAGGAGTGCGGAGAAGGCGGGAATCCGAATGTTGAAGACGCAACGGTGCCTCGGCGTAAAAGTTAACGATGTGATGCATTGATTTTTTACAAAAGTGTGCATCAGATACAAGTAGGCATTTGTATCATTTTTAACATATTTGCACCAGTAATAAAAAAAAAGATTTATTTATATATTATTACTAGCTGAAAGTACCCGTGCTTCGCTACGGAAGGCAGAACGCTAAGCAATATGGCAATAAGCAGTAAGCACTGAGCAGGACTGGATGATCAGAGATCAGAACGTAACGTCAACAAATAACGTACTACCCCTTTGTAGTACCGATACAGGGCAAACTACTTTGAAAATAATTTTTATCGTGCATCTAACAGCTAATAAGAAACAATGTAGTAAGTTTCATTAGGATCCGTAATGTTATTTCGAAGAATTTACAATGCGTGAGAAATCGCGTTTTTTAGCGAGTTAGCCGCGATCCAGGGCGAATTTTTCAAAACCCTTTCTTAGTGAGCACCTAAGACCCAAGAGGAAGGTATGTTCCAAATTTCATTGCAATCCGTTCAGTGGTTTTTGAGATTTCGTGATGAGTGAGTGATTCAGTCAGTGGTATTTGAGCTTTATATATATATAGATTATTCGACTTATTATTACTTACAAATTGAATGACAATCTGTGTTCAATATTTTCTATGTAGATTCGCTAAACTGTTTCTCTCAGCACCGCTGCTGCTCCATAATATGGCGTGTCACAAAAATACAGAGACTGAGGCGTGTCCTAAAAGAGAATACAGATTTACATGGCAGAGGTAGAGCTGCATTTTGCTGGAGACAGAACAGAAAAAAAAAAAAATTCCCTTTTTTTTTCCACCAAAAGGCCTGTTTGTGAAAGGGGCCATGCATTAGAAGTCATTTTTAAGTAAATGCATGAACGAAACAAACTATCCGTATCGTATTGTATTGCATTGCATTGCATCGCATCGTTGGCTATGCATCGAGATGCGAATCGTGTCAGCCTCAGTTATAATGATGCACATCCCTAACGAACGTGCGATCAGAATCTATGAGGAAACCGAAAACTTGATACTTAATTTTGCTTGTAAAGAGATCATTTACTCATCAGCCAAGATGGCACGTCTAATTTCAGGCTCTTACTGTAGCCATCTGTCACTAATGCGCCCTTTTTTTTCCTTCACTGTTGACTGAATGAAAAGGGCTGCTTTCAGTCTGTGCTCTCTAATCGCTATTAACTCATGATAAAGACCTTTTTTTCGGACCCCCTCTCTCACCCCCTGGACGAACGTCATTGACCGAGCAGATCGAGCGGGTATTGTCTTTAACTGATGTGAATAAAGACCTGCTGAGCTGCAGGTGACCACCTGCCACTGACTCTCTTTCTCCCGGCCCTGGCGTTCGCCGTTCAACAGATTTGTATCTCTTTCACATTGATAAACGTTTGTGTTGCGCCAATGCCACAGCACGAACGTGGAAATCGGATTTGCCCTTTGGCTTGTTATCCCATTCATCCCTTGTTTGTCAACGAGCATGAGGGATTTCAGGCTTTTGGGTGTATTATACGTTTCGAGCCGATCTTTAGAGGAAGTTCCAGGCGCGTACCGTATCGACGGGCCGGGTATCGGATCCGAGCGCGGCCCGATGCTGCCGGCGTTCTTCAACGTAAACAAAAGAAGTGCTCTCGCGCCCGAAGCGAAGCAATTACAGTCTGCGGAATTAGTTTCACTCACTCTGTCTTTCATACCGCAGCTCATCCCGTCAGACTGCATCTGACTCGAGCGGTCGGGGGAGAAGCACGTGGCCTTCGGTGCCGGCACGCTCGCCGTAATTAAGTTCAAGCGGCGGCTGAAGAAAGGAGGCTGCTGTTTTTAATGAGGAAGGAGCGAAAACCACAGCGTTTTTTTTTTTTCCTCCTAATTCAATATCTTGCGTTACCTCTTTTTCCCCCGGACTCTTCTTTAACATGTTTACTGCATGGTTAGTCCAATAAGAGGCCACGGATTTCATCTCCAGGGCCGGGCTAACAGCGTCGAGCCACACGGCTGTGCTTTCGAGGCCGGCTTGTGGCGGTTAGAATCAAAGTACCGCTCTAATATTCATATTAAGAGAAAGACCCGATTCTGAGATGCCAGTTTGTTAGGCATAGAAGCGAGCCAGAGCGATGCCAAATTCCCTTTCGGATGGAACTCAAACAGAAGTCTTGGTGCACTTGTGTATTTACGGGTGAACCCTGAAGGATGAGGTGTTTTTAAATGGGAAACGAACCGTCTTTCCGTTTGCTGAAATGTGGCCTGAAATGCTCAGGCAACGACAATCTGAAAACTTCCGTCACTCCTTTTTTTTTTTCCGATATTTGGGTCAGAAGGATAGACAGGTGCCGATTTCCAGACCTCCATGTACAGAACATCAAAGTGCTTGCAGAGACAATTTGAATTGTAATTCATTTTTGTTTGTATAGCTCTTTTAACAATGGACTTTTTTGTATCAAAGCAGCTGTACAGCCAGTAGTTTGTCCCTGATGAACGAGGAAACAGACCCCCCCTGTTGTTTTTATTGATTATAGCTCAGGTTAAATTGGGCCGTATTGAAAAAAAAAACAGTAGACGTGTGAAAAGGGTGTATGAAAAGTCTTTTATGGTTTTCGAGACGCATCCATGTTCCTTCTGTTTCTGTGGAGCAAATTAGTTTACCTGCAAAAACACAAGACTTGGGCAGTGAATGTCTGGAAGAAAGTTCTCCGGACAAATCAGACATTTTTTCTCAGAAAAACTCGGAGAAGGAGGAGACCAGGGGAGATGATGTTAGCATGGATGCTGAGTGTGTGCAAAGCTGTTCTTCATGCTAAGGGAAGATTTTGTTAATGAAAATAAAAAAAGTCTAAGTTTATGTATTTGTTTGGTCAAAGAAAATCTTCATTCTGTCACAAGGACGGAGTTTGTCGCATAGAAACAAAAACCATAAATGATTTTGTTTCCATACTTTTCACAGCCACTTGTTTCGTTTCACTGTTCTGTACTTTACTGTATGTGACTGAAATGACGATAAAAGCCGCTTGACTTCTCCATCACTCCATCAATACTGCAGAATTAAGTGGCGTGTAGGCGCAGGTTCTGAACAAATCTCTCTGTTTAGGTGGTGAGTGTTTTAGAGAGAGTGCTGGGGTTCAGTAGACCAACTGACTGTTTAATTGATTAATAGATAGATAGATAGATAGATAGATAGATAGATAGATATGCAGATA
>JAAIIK010000079.1:533689-546189 GCA_014706435.1 Silurus glanis
GATAGATAGATAGATAGATAGATAGATAGATAGATAGATAGATAGATCCCATGTATTTGTGAACAGGGACAGAGAAAAAAAAGCTGCACTCAGCTGCTTCATGTAAATGATGCTGTGTGATGATTACATAATGTCTGCCACTGACCAATCAGTGGCCTGCATCATTTATAGCTCCGCCCACTTGTTCATGTTTGCCAGTAATGATGAAATAGGGGGTAAATTTGATCCTGGTCACATTTTGGTGCCTATTAGATTATATTGGTTTTTTTTAACTGGTTGAAAATATTGGCTGCTTTTGAAACAGGGCCTCAGGGTTTTTTTTTTTTAATGGCACAGGCTTTCATCACTTTGGTGAGGTTTACAGAAGCCTCTTGACCACTGCAGTGTAATGCCTCTAGCCATTCCACTCTACTGATGCTTGAGGCAAGTGTGGCTATCAGTGAGAGCACCACACCACTGACCATGTCAGCCAGATCAGAGCTCGCTACTCACAGCCTGCAGGATAAGAGCCACTCTGTGAAGTGCGTCCGGACTGATGAAACGACAAACACTAACCGCTACCGTGTCCATTCCACCAGCTCACCCAGACACCCGCAGGGACCTGAGAACAGGTTTATTACTGTGAGAATTACCCTGATTTTAGAGCCGTGTTTTGGTTGAAAGAATCTCATTCATTTGGTTTCATATCTGCTGTATCCTGCTCAGGATTGCAGCTGACAATCAGTTCACCATGAGTTACATTTAGATGGATGGATGGATGGATAGATGGCTAGACAGACACAGACAGACAGACATGGATTGATGGGTGGATAGACAGATTCATTGATAAAAATGCAGATTGATCAATTGTTCGACCGATGCATAGATACATACATACATATAAACAAAAAGATTGATAGACAGTAAGATGGATAGATGGAATAATGGGTGAGCAGGCGCTCAGATAAAAGGACAGATAGACAGACATGGATGGTTGGATCCATCGATCTATAGATACATACGTGTATGAATGGATACATGAACAGGTACAGATAGAAAGAAGGATGGATAGATGCACGAGTCCTCTGTATTTGTAAACAGGGGCTGAGATGAAGCTGTAGTGAGCGGAAGCGTGTTTGATGTGAGAACGGTGATTCTGGAACAGTGTTTTGGTTCAAAATAAAGAAGCAGGACACATTGCGGGTGCGAGAGTCACTGATGGATTTATAAAGGCATTATAAATACTGAATGGCGTTTAAATGGATTTGTAAAGACCTCATAAATACTGAATGCTGGCGTGTAACTTTGCAGCTGCCTCCTGATAAACACCTTGGCATCCTTTGTCCTTAAGCTTGACCCCCTGGAACACTGTGTTAGCAGAGTGTTCATTTCTCTTCACTCTTATATTAATATTGATACTGTCTGTGCTTTCACACTTCAGCGCTCTCTCTCTCTCTCTCTCTCTCTCTCTCTCTCTCTCTGGCTCTGTCTTAATTCGAACGAAAATGTTGAAAGAGATAGGTGAATTGTGCGAGAGCCACGCAGCCACTGCACCGGAGACAGAAAAACTGCTTTAAAGTGATTTACAGGCATCTTTCCCAGCATCCTCGAGCTGCCTATGGATTTACTGCGATAGCGGGAGACTGTGGTCATAACCGAGCTGCAGGGAATAAGCGCTGTTAACGTTTTCAATAGGTTATATTACGTCCATACACAATGTCAATACACATATATCCTGCTTAATAAAAAAAGAAAAAAGAAACCCATAAGACGAAGAAGTCTAGATTTCCTTAAGATGTGTAGTAAATATATACCTAGGAGAAGTGCACTAGAGACACTCAGCTGGAAGAGAAGGATGAGCAAATCATATTGAAGTCCATTACTGGAATAGGAAGCCTTGATAAGATGGGCTTATGATGTCCATTTTTGAAAGAGGGATGGAAAAAAATAGTGTGCATGTGTATATATATATATACACACGTGGACAAAATTGTTGGTACCCTTCGGTCAATGAAAGAAAAACTCACAATGGTCATGGAAAAAACTTTAATCTGACAAAAATAATAATAAATAAAAATTCCAGGAATGTTAACCAATGAAAGTCAGACGTTGCTTTTTAACCATGCTTCAACGGAATTATTTAAAAAAAATAAACTCATGGAACAGGCCTGGACAAAAATGATGGTACCCCTAGAAAAGACTGTAAATAATGTGACCAAAGGGACATGTTAATTCAAGGTGTGTCCACTAATTAGAATCACAGGTGTCTACAAGCCTGTAATCAGTCAGTGGGCCTATATATAGGGCTCCAGGTAGTCACTGTGTTGTCTGGTGACATGGTGTGTACCACACTCAACATGGACCAGAAGAAGCAAAGGAAAGAGTTGTCTCAGGAGATTAGAAAGAAAATTATAGACAAGCATGATAAAGGTAAAGGCTATAAGACCATCTCCAAGCAGCTAGATGTTCCTGTGACTACAGGTGCACATATTTTTCTGAAATTTAAGATCCATGGGACTGTAGCCAACCTCCCTGGACGTGGCCGCAGGAGGAAAATTGATGACAAATCAAAGAGACGGATAATCCGAATGGTAACAAAAGAGCCCAGAAAGACTTCTAAAGAGATCCAAGGTGAACTCCATGCTCAAGGAACATCAGTGTCAGATCGCACCATCCGTCGTTGTTTGAGCCAAAGTGGACTACATGGGAGACGACCAAGGAGGACACCATTGTTGAAAACAAATCATAAAAAAGCTAGACTGGAATATGCCAAACTACATGTTGACAAGCCACAAAGCTTCTGGGAGAATGTCCTATGGACAGATGAGACAAAAATGGAACTTTTTGCCAAGGCACATCAGCTCTAGCTCTTTTCACAGACGGAAAAATGAAGCATATCAAGAAAAGAACACTGTCCCCACTGTGAAACATGGAGGAGGCTCTGTTATGTTCTGGGGCTGCTTTGCTGCATCTGGCATAGGGTGTCTTGAATCTGTGCAGGGTACAATGACATCTGAAGACTATCAAGGGATTCTAGAGAGAAATGTGCTGGCCAGTGTCAGAAAGCTTGGTCTCAGTCGCAGGTCATGGGTCTTGCAACAGGACAATGACCCAAAACACACAGCTAAAACACCCAAGAATGGCTAAGAGGTAAACATTGGACTATTCTTAAGTGGCCTTCTATGAGCCCTGACCTTAATCCTATTGAGCATGTTTGGAAGGAGCTGAAAAATGCCGTCTGGAAAAGACACCCTTCAAACCGAAAACAACTGGAGCAGTTTGCTCATGAGGAGTGGGCCAAAATACCTGCTGAGGTGCAGAAGTCTCATTGACAGTTACAGGAATCGTCTGATTGCAGTGATTGCCTCAAAAGGTTGTGCAACAAAATATTAAGTTAGGGGTACCATCATTTTTGTCCAGGCCTGTTCCATGAGTTTATTTTTTTAAATAATTATGTTGAAGCATGGTTGAAAAGCAACGTCTGACTTTCATTGGTTAACATTCATAGAATTTTTATTTATTTACTTTTGTCAGATTAAAGGTTTTCTGTGATCAGTGTGAGTTTTTCTTTCACTGACCGAAGGGTACCAACAATTTTGTCCACATGTGTGTGTATATATATATATATATATATATATATATATATATATATATATATATATATATTTATTATTTATTTATTATTTATTTTATATATACATATTATTTATTTTATATATTTGTAGGGATGTAATGGTGCAAAAAATTCACGGTCGTTTTTATTAACATAGTTTATTATTTTGTAACATTTGTGATCATGAACACTTTACATTTGTAAAACAATTTTCAATAAAAAAACTCGCTCGGGTAAATAATATAAAATGTATATTTTATAATCTTTTATATAAATGAAATATATATAAATTAATGCAATACACTTTATTTTTATTGTATTAATTCAATTATTTCTGTATACGTTAATAAATGTATTAATTCCTTCCATCCTTCATTCATCCACTTCCTCAATATGCGGAATTGTCATATTCTCCTTTTAAGAGAAATTTGTGAAGCTGGACATAAGCAGCAAAAAAGTTTTACAAAACACTACAAATCGTATTTCCGGTGCGGAGTGAGCAGCCACAGTGACACTGCGCTAACTCTAGGTTCTTTTTTATACCCCTGGTTTTTAAGTTCAGTAATAATAATAAAAATATATATATACTGTATTGGACAAAAGTATTGGGACACCTGTCTTGTGCAACCATATGAGGAGACAGAATTAGCATAGGATCTCCTTGGATGCAGTGGCATTCAATTTTCCCTTCACTCGAACCACAAGATCCAAACCAGTTCCAGCTGTTTCCAATTCAGCTCCATGGAGATATGATTCACCTGGGTCGGAAAGGAAAATCTCCTGCTCTTGAGCAACCTTATCGGGATTACCCAGGCCTCCTCACTTCCTTCCACATCACAATCTGATGCATTTGTACCACTGTCCTTGTGACTGCATGAGCACAAATCACCACACTCCAAAATCTAGTGGAACATTTTCCCCAGAAGAGTGGAGGTGATTATAACAGGTACCTATTACAGGAGATGTGTTCATTCAAAATCTTTACATCCACTGGCAAATGAAGAAAAAAAAGGTTATCTGACGTCATAGTAATTTCTCTCTCACGCTTTTCTCCGAAGCTGATTTGGACTCGGATTTGCCTAATGACACTTGCATTATGTGCCTTTTTATAAAGGCCGCATGTGTGAAGACGCTCAGTGTGTGGCGTCTTGGCTTCCTTTCATGTTTTTTTTTTTTTTTCCCCCACTGTCATTTTTTCATAATGAACCCTATGATGGCCTCACAGCTTCTAGAGGTTTTTTTTTGTTTGAAAGTAAGGAAAGAAGAAAGCATGTGGACGGCTGGGTCACTCTGACCACCCTAATGATGTTGCTTTATCTTCCCCCCTCCCCTGCTTTTCTTCTCCTCCTTTAAAATTGGGCCTCAGGAAGAAAAAAAGAGAATCACGCACTTTTCTCCCTCTAACAAGTTTTTTCTTTTTCTGAATTGTTTATTATTCACACTTTGACTGCTAACCAGAGATCTTTGTCTCTTCCGACGTTCCCTGCAGCGTTTTCTCCTCTTCCGTTCGTCCTGCTCCTATACTTCGATGTTCTGTACGTCTCTTCCTTTCTCTTCTCACTTGTCCGTGATCGTGCGCTCCCCGGTGAACAAATGTTCTTTCGCTATGTAGGTTAGACGCGTTCGAGTTTCGTCTCTCCGTCTGTCTTATTTGCAGCATCTCAATGTCATGCCTTTCAGTATTTCCTTCTCTCCATCTCTGTTTTTTTTTTCTCCCTCCAGCAAGCGGTGAAGGAGAACGGGAGGAGGCGGGAGGCGGAGGAGAAGCAGAGGAGGGCAAGGGCGGCGAAAGAGAAGGCCGAACGCGAGAAGCAGGAACGACAGCAGAGAAAGAAGAGGCTGCTGGAGGTCAACGCAGGTAAGGCGTAAAGGTTTTACGGGAGCGGCCTTCGGGGCGTCATGAATATGACAGGATGTGTTTTCTGAAGAACGAAGTAAGAGACGGAGAAACACCGAGCGCTGAAAAAAGCTGCTGTTGTTACAAGCTGACAGTTTTGAATCAGGCTGAACCGTATTCACAACCCGGAAAAACAAATGTACCTGTAAGGTTCAGGTCCACTGGGATCTGCATGGCAGAAGCGGCAGAACACCAAACTAGTACAGGAAACTAATATGTATATATTAGGGATGTGATGCAATGGAGAAAATATGACGCTCCGCAATTCAATATGGTGCAGACAGTTCGCTTTTATTTCTTCCGTTCAGACAAGCAGCAAATCATCAATTTACTTAAGTGCCTTCTGACTTCTTACGCATGGCCTGTCTGCAAGACGACGCAGCTCTACCTCTGCCATGTTAATCTGTATTCTATGCGACTCTCAGGACACGCCTCGGCCCTCGTATTCACGTAGCAGCGGCGGTGCTGAGAGAACGCGCTCGAGAAATCGAACTGGTCACTTTTTCAATAATAAAAGTATAGCGCATCCACTAATAATTATATATGAACAAATTTATTTTTTACCGATGCAAATTTGTGAAAAACTTCGCCTCGCCATATAAAGTATCCGACGTGCACTTTTATGCCGACGCACCGTTGCGAATCCATGAATCTTAGCATCCACAAGTCACAGCTGGTTGCCATGGTTTCCCCAGCAGTCCCGGGCTAGGTCGATATAGCCGCGTATACAGTATAACATAACTAGCAAGACATAACCGTCTGCCTCCGGAACCATAGTCTACAGGGAAATGTTTTATAAAGCGTGTCCATTCAGTGCTTTACCGGCGATTAGTGTCAAAATAAGCTAAAAAAAAAAAGCAGTTTGGATGTTTTTCCGGCGTGTGCGAAAACGGCGGTCTAATTGACGCAGTTAACTCGAATAGAAATGCAGAAACAGACCTTGTTCCAGGATTACAAGACTGTTGGAGATATCATCTAACCACGGGAGCGGCTTTTTCACATTTTTATTTATTCATTTGTATTTGCGCCTCTTAAACGCAAGAGGAAAAACACTGTTACTGAATAATTTGGGAAAATATTAAACCAGTTTAGCGCGTACTACCGCAGTGACGGTTCAGGGCATGTAGCCAGAACCAATTGTCGTATTGCACTCGTTGTGCGTAAACAGGAAGTCGGTGAAGTGCGACGTTTCAGTTAATAGCTATTCCTTAGCTTTTTTCATTTTTTTGAAGTGAAAATGCTGTAACACAAATTCTATAGGAAAGAGACACACTCGCAGACGCTGACTCAGTCTCTCTCAGACAACGAGAACAGACGGCAGCATTGTCCATTCGAGACCAGAGAAGTCATTAATCTTTTTCTGTTCACACTGAACAATGGATACTAGAGATGGTACCATTCACAGATTCGTACCGGTGCGTCGGCATAAAAAGTTAACGATCGATTTGCATCGGATACAAAAGTTTGTATTTTTTTTTACGCATTTGCATCGGTAAAAAAACTCTATTTCTATATAATAAATTAGATGTGCTACACTTTAGAGTAAAATACGGATTAACATGGCAGAGGCAGAGCTGTAACTTCCTGCAGACACAACAGGAAAAGAACGTCTGGTTTTATTTCACCGTTTTTCTTTTTGCACTATAAAGGCCTGTTTTGCCAGAAGTAAGGGTGCATCGGATCACAGTCGATCCGTACGCAGAATAAAAGACTGGTTTATTTCGTAACTACACAGCGGTCACGCGTTTACACGAACGGGAAGTGTTAATCAGTCAACAACAGCGGCTAGCAGAGAGCAGAAGAACTTAAAAAGCCTCCCGCGTCATTCAAATCGCACGTATAGGAGCATTTCCATGCTGTAACTCTTTCTAGTAACGAATAAAAGCAAATCATTTGTCTCCTCCCCCTTTTTTTTAAATTTATTTATTTATTTTTTTTGTGACTCGTCGCACCACTAGTTCGAAGTCCTAAGTAAATTGACGATTTCCGTCTGTCTAAAGCAAAGAAATAAAAAACAAATTACCGTAATTTCCGGACTATAAAGCGCACCCATATATAAGCCGCACCCACTGAATTTCACAAATATTTTTATTTTTAACATAAATAAGCCGCACCTGTCTATAAGCCGCTACACTGAAACTAATGAACTTTACACAGGCTTTAACGAAAGACACGTTACACACGGTGTAACGGGTGAAATATGTTGCGCTTCCTTTAGGAGCATAGCGGTATTTTGGAAATAGCATTCCACTGCATTTTCCGGTATTACTGCGCGTGTTCAAGACCGAGGAATATGTCCTTATTATTTTCTGATGCTCATTTCTAAGTTTCTTTGACTAACCCGTAACGCTGTTGCCAAAGAAAAATAAAAAAGCACGAGTTTTGGAAACCTGTCTGTGCTTATATGATTTCTGTTGCAACTGGAGTTAGCGAGCTATCCCTTCACCCAGACTCAACGCGTTACAACGGCTTGTATCTAAACAGTAGCCGACCAAGAAAGTCTTTGTTCACTGTCTTCCTCCTTCCTTTCACAACTATTTCTCTCGGGAGTTTATCTTTTGGCATCGTCGTGCATTAAAAAAAAAAAAAAAACTTTTTTTCTCCCGATGCCGTGCAGCTCAGAACACAGGTGAGGTGTGTTTTTTCGTTTCCGTTCGGAAATTTCATTGGTCTAATGTAATGGGGTTCAGTTTTTCGGCTTGAAGTTTGTGAAACCGGGAAAAACCCAGGAAAAATTCATAAATTAGCCGCTTCGTTGTTTAAGCCGCGGGGTTCAAAACGTGGGAAAAAAGTAGCGGCTTATAGTCCGAAAAATATGGTATTTGTACAATAATAAATTGCAAAGCATCATATTTGTTTTTATCTCATCAGTTTAGCTGTGAATCGAATCGCTCGCACTGCATCGCAATTTGGGTGGTGTAGTATCGCATCGGTAGCTGCTTCATATGTATCTTTTAATGTATCGTATCGTTGGCTACGCAACGCAGATGCTAATCTCACCATCCTTAGTGCGTACACACACCATACTTTTTCCCAGCTGTACTGCAGGACAATCATTTTTCAAGGAATAGCTGCTGCTCTCGGTGCCTTTTTATACTCGCTTTAATATCAGCAGGGAGGAACTGGATTGAGGATCCGCTGTGAGGAGAGGTAAGTCATGTCGACTCGTGATGTAATCCTAACCGGCCGACCACGGATCAGCCGAGAGGTGGGGAAAGGTTTAGTTATTGAAATGTCTGAGCACTAACAGGCTCGCACCTGGGATGCCATGACATTTGTTAAGAGTAAATGGCAGTCAGCTCTTGAGGGGTATTTCCTCCTATTGGCGCTGCAGAACCGCAATGCATAATGTAACGTTTTTCCCAAAAATCCGACACACACACACACACACACCTGGTCTTAGTGTTAGCAAGCAGTGTTGAGTTCTTACTTGTGCAGAAAAGCTGACACAAGTATTAGTCCAATGTTATATGTAGACCAGCGCCAGACAGCAGGAAAAGAGGAAGGTAGAGGACGAGGTTTATGGATGTGGTGAAGGAAGACATGCAGGTGGTTGGTTTTTGAAAGAGGCAGACATCTAGGGTGGTATGGACACCGATGTTCTGCTGTGGCGACCGCTAACAGGAGAAGCTGAGAAACAAGAAGAGATCGAGACACCTGATTTTTGAAGGCTCACAGTTGGTTCACTAGGAGCTCCAAACCTGTTCCAGCGTCCAGACGTTCACAACAGACATTTGATCAGAAGTACAGGTCCAAACAAGGTCTAATCTAGCTGCCAAGACACACAGCCTTCACCTGCTCACTTGCATAAATGAGATAAATGTAAGTCGCTCGGGATAAAGGCGTCCACTAAATGCTATAAATGTAAGTGAGGCAAAGATCTTGAGTTGCCTGCTATAGAGCTCGGACCTCAGACACCTTTGGGATGAATTGGAACGCACCCGAGGCCTCCTCGTCTCACCCGACTGCGAATCTCCAGAATCTGGTGAAACATCTTCCCAGAAGAATGGAGGTCATTATAAGAGTAAATGAGCACATATGATGGTGTCTTATAGTCAAACTTTTGTCCATATCATGCATATATATATTTTTTTTTATATTTTCTCACATTTACTTTTGCTTGGCTTGTGATATTTGCTTGCGATTAAAGTTCCAGGTTCTTGAAAATGTCGCGGGCGACGTAAATGTAAATTTACTTACGTCTGTAATATCCATAACCATATAGTCCAAGAGGAGCCTTTCCGCAGAAAGCAGCGTCTCTTACATGGCACACGTCCCCTTTATTACAAGATACACATATTCCTTACAAAAATATTAAACCGCTCGATCCCCCCCCACCACACACACACACCCCACATGTCCAAAAGTGCTCGTAGCACGAACGAGGCATTCATCATTAGTGACAGCGAATGTCTTGGTGGTGTGTGTGATCCCGTACAAGTATAAAGTGTTGTAGACCGAAGTATAATGAAAGAGGAAATCCATTCCGCGTCTACACGCGCAGACATGGACGTCCGTGAAAGGCAATAAGCGGCGCTCTAAGTGACTGAGTGGAGGAGGTAATAGAATCAAAAAGAAAAGGAAATGATATTTGCGCGCTGATTCGGTTATAGAATCAGCCATGCACGCGGTTAGCGAAAACAATTTCCCCCGTTCTGTCTGCCGATCAGCCCCGTACACCAATAACACACTGCACGAGTGCATGCAACTGATTATCTTACACACACACACACACACACACTTTCTGTTCTGCGTTGTCTGGTACGTCTCAACTCTCTTTCAAAGCAGGTTTGTTTGTTTTATTTTCATGTTACTAGAGAGATAATTAGGGGTCCAAGCACCAAAGGTAGGCACCGATTGAACTGTAGGCTATTCTTCTTCTTCGCCATCATCGTCGCGTCACGATGTTATTATTATACTTCCACATAGAAAACCCGTAGTAACACTCAACTTCTCCCGAAAAACAGGAAATGAGGCAATCCCTCAGCAACGGCTTGATGTTTCGCCTTTAAGTGTTCTACTGTATATCTCCCCGAAATATACCAGCCTGCAGTTCTCAGTTTCAGCCGAATCCCATCCCGTAAGAAATTTATGATTAGTATAAGGCGAACGCGATATCGTTCAAACCATAGTTTGTCAAGTTAAGTAGGCATTTATTATCATTAAAAACCATATACAGTGCAGTACACAATGCAGTGTAGTATACAGTGCAGTACACAAAGCCAGTTGTGACATCTTGTCTAATCCCAGTCAAGTGTTCTTGCTTAATTATCTGCTATTTGTGTGTGCCAATGACCAATGGATCGACCGGCCCGATTTTTGGCATTATTACCAGCGGGTGGCAGTAATCTGTATTCGCCATCCGAACAGGGAAGAGCTAGAACTGTGAATATATTAAGCACGCAGCGTTTACACCTGCCGCGATCATTACTAACGGATATGTGTAGCTTTTTTTAAGCAATGGCCGCTAAGTTGCAAAGACAAGAGCGTCCGTGCATTCTGTCGTCATTTGCTTTCGTCTGTTTTTTTTTTCCTTTTCTCTAAGCTAAGATGAATAGCCAATCAGGGTTCTTTTTCTCAATGACGAGCTCCGCCTCCGATCTGACATGCAGAATCGGACGAAAAAGAGCTGACGGCGTCCGACTAAGTTCTTATCCTTCGTTCTTAATCTAGACTTATATATTTTATTGGTTTAATACGCTGCTACTTTTTAGAGAGAGAGTGAAAATAACATTCGGAGAGTAACTTTTTAAAACGGTATTGTTATACTTCAACCAGCTGGCGGACCAAACTAGGGGAACCACACCCGTCCAAGCATGACAGTGCTGCCTGTGCACAAATGAAGAAATGGTCTACATGGGTTGGAGTGGCCTGCTATTGAGATCTGACCTCAATCTTATTGGGATGAATTGGAACTCTAAATGCACCCCAAGAGATGAATTATGACAGCAATACAAAAAGCTAAATCTTATGGTCCAAAATCTTCTCCGTATAGAGTTTCCCAACCATTGACAGATAACATTCACGTTATGGCTTTTTGGTGTAAATCGGACATGCTGTTGTTAACTAATTCAATGCAGTGCATTAGGAGCACTTTTGGAGTGGTGTTACATAGAGACTCAACTGAGTTTTACCGAGAGTTTTGTCGGATCGTGCTTGCCGGTAGCCGATTAATCAGGCGTTAATTTTTCAAATTGATACTGGATAAAAAAAAATAAATAAAAAAAAAAGCACTCGATGTAAAATAGTACTGAAATTTATTAAAAAAGTACAAAATTACAAAAAGAAAAAAGGTGCTTAATCATGAAAATGCTCTAAATGAAATATGAATATACTCATTAAAAAATATAATTGTATAATTAATCAATTATAAATAAATCTAATATAGCGCTCTCCGTGCAGCGCGCGGTCTCGCGTGTAAAAACAAACAGCACAAGGCGTCAGTGATCCGCCTCTAGAGGCCACTCTCGTAACAACTGCGCACCTTCTCGGCCGCTCCAGCAACGGACGCCACCCGGAAAAACTATTGGTGCCCTTTAATCAGCAATACAGACGAATCGGCCAACCTCTGATGTTACAGTATCTCAGAGGAATCGGGAGCAAAGACTGAAACTTCATTCCTCCGGAAAATAAAATGAAAAGAAGCCTTCCACTTCAGCTCTGAGAACGAGCGAGATAAAGGGCAGAAGTACATTTATGCGAGTATATTTTCAAAGAGGGCTAATCCTCAGTAGGAACGAGCCAGTGTTTTTCAAAGGACCGTTACTGCAGCTCTTGGGCTCTTTCGTCAGAACAGAGCACCTCGGCACGAGACGCACCAGCAGCTGTAATAGCGTTTTATATATATATATATATATATACATCAGCTGGGATTGATGTATTATTTCAAGCTTTGATGTCGAAGCCGAATGTGTAACAAAACCAGTGTGAACAGTAGGGGGCGCTATACTGTGATATACAGGAAGTGTGATTTGATCGGACAAACGCATTCTATAAGGGTATTTTTTCCCA
>JAAIIK010000079.1:566868-597066 GCA_014706435.1 Silurus glanis
TGTGGGGGTGGGGGTGTGTGGGTGGGAACCTATGATCGGCGTGGTTACGAGGTAGGGCGGCGGGTGGGTTGGGAGAGATGTTTTGCAGACCCTAATTAAAGCCAGTACACTGGGGAATGAGGAACCTGTACATTCATGGAAGTGCTAATGAATGTGGATTGCAAGCTCTCACGGGTCAGTGGACAAACTTTAAAGCAGTGGCGTGTCTGCGGTGTATTCACCCGGTGCTCAGGTTAATAAACATGCTGATGATAGGTTAATAAAGAAGTTATTAAACGTGCTAATGTGCTGATGCGTAGCCGGCTCGACGCAGAGGCGCCGGCACACACTCGAGCAACCGGAAGAAACCCGTTGGAACTCATCCCCTCCCCTACGTACTCCCAAAAATCAGGGATCAGCACCTTGAAAAAGAAATATACGAGGTGGTATCAAAAAGTTTCGAGACAACTTCTGTTTACAAGCAGGTACTTCTAAGTACTTGGCGCTCCATGTGACTGGGTGGGCAGCCTTGTGCTGCCACCTGTTGGCGTGTCTCGAAACCTTTTTGAAAGCAAAACTGACCAAAGCTTCCTCTTCGGCCGTTGTTGTTCATATAACAAGCTATTAAGGAAAACATGTTCTCCCTTCGTTCTTGCCGCAGGATGTTATCGGAGTTAAGTACTGCTGCCTGGAGGACGCTTGTAGAATTACAAGCGATTAACGTCGGATAAGCGATCACTGTATCTCGTGTCTTTACAATGCACGCTTTGTTTTCACACAGAATCCCTTTCATTAATTACGTGCACCTCGTTTTCATACAAACTGATTGCTTTGACCTTTATGATAAGCTCTTGATGGAGAGCGCATTGCGTTGGAACGTTAAATGATAATAATGTGTAGGAACCCTGTATACATTCTTGGTCGATCGCGTAATCATGCCGAGAGTTCAAAATGGTCACTTGTTGTCTTCCTCGTCCCGTCCGACGTGCTGCTGGAGGCCTTTCGGACGAAGCTGCTCGCTCACTATTCAGAATGCGTTGTGCTTTACATCTGGTCTCCGAATACCGTGCACTTTTATTCTTCTCTCTTGTTTTGATCTCTTGTTTACGTGATCTTTCTCTTTTCCTTTCCCTCCCACACCACTTCTTATCTCTTTTTTCCTCCTTACGCTAGATTTCTCTCTCTGTTCATCTCTAGGGCTCTAGGTCTAGGTCAGTGGAAATGCATTGGATGCTCTTGAACACTGAGAGAATTGTAGCGGATCTGTTGGCGAAGCTTTTGAAGCACCATGTTGGTCGTGCTGAACCGTTGAGGTTCCTCCCTTTTAGGCAGAAGATCAGATGGAGGTAGAAGAATCCGTGGTTGGGAAACAGTTCTGTGGAGAAAATTGGGAGTAATGGGAAGCGAAGGACTTGCTCAAAGCTCGGAGATACCGCATGCGAAGACCTTTAAAATATAGAAACCTAACGAGGAAAAGAACGGAGGTGTGAAATGCTTTATTTCGGGGAGCTCCAAAAGCACTAACACGGGAGACTTTTCTCCCTGCCTTTGTTAGATAAAGGCTCAAGCGTTATTTTAATCGGAGTCGCCGAAACCTGATGCGACCGGTGGCCGTGTTCGTGTTCGCGCGGTACACGGCCCTAACAAAGAAAAAAACGAATGGATGTACAGCAGCTGATACGGTTGAAAGGATACGACGAACAAGACCCCATGCTTTTTGTGTTAATTGAATTTGACTTTCCCTTTTATCTCGGGGCTGCGTGCAGACGCAGCCCTCGTGAAGCAGCTCATCTGTCTCTTCCCAAAAAAAAACTAAGTATTAGCCAGAGCTTGCCACCCTGAGCCACCACAGCCTTGCACTGGATACTCTGGAGGGTTAAAATGGTGTGAATTACATACACACACAGGAAATAAAAAGAAAATGGCAAGAACCATATTAATTCGTACAAATGTGATGCTTATAGATCTCGCTAACCGCTTGCCTCGTCATTCGTCCCCTATTTACCCCCTATATACTCTCTGACACCCCCAACCCCTTCTCAAAAACCCTTAAGATCTTCCTCCCAAGTGCCAGTTTAGTCTCCATCCACCTTTGCTATGTTCTTCGCTTTGTGTGGTGGTAATGGTGACAAACCGGGTTGTGACAGTTAATCTAAGAGTGTGACAAAGAAACAATAACTGCTCAACCGTACTGCTATGAGTATGTTCACACTCATATCAGAGACCCGGGGAAGCTGACACAGAGGCTGAGCTGAAATTTGGCTCCTTCAGAAATCACACATGATTACAGCTCTCCAGTCTTCACCCCTTTTACATCTCGGGCGAAATCTTGATTGAAGTAGCGCAGTTTGGGTTTTTTCTGTTTTCTGTATAACGACGCAAGCCAGAGGAGATCGTCGTAATTGCGACCTATTTGTAGCTCGTTTTCGGTTACTAGCCGGGTAAATCTTTAAATCTGTTGGATTAGACTTTGGCAGAAACATTCGGCTGTTTAAATGCTGTGGTGGAGTCTGGTGCAGATTTTCTCAATCGGAAGCCAAACGGCGAAGTCTGTAGGCCTTTTTTTTTTTTTTCTTCTTCTTCCTTTGGATAGGAATTCTATGGAAGTACCACATTGAAACATCTGCTAAGGGAAGGTCTAAAAAACATTCTGACCAAATTCGGGCCAAGTGCTACACTCTAGTGCCACCATTGGGTCAAATTTGGGTCTATAATATTTGGATTCCCAAATGCGGACAAATTTACCAAACATCCTTGTTAGGTGTTTCAGAAATCCTGACAAAACTCAACAAATTTCCCCAAATGTGAACGCATTTTAATAAATACTCCAAACCATTTGCTCATTATAGGCCAACAAACTTGCAAACAGGAAGACCAAACAATACCTCATAAAGAACTGCCTAAACCTTATCTGATGCTTCTGGTGTAAAATCAGAAATAAAGCATCTGTCCATACAGCCATTTCCTCAGTTCCTTTTTCGGCGTCTGATTCCGAGTGAACTTGCTATGCCTCGGTATCTGTGTCATGCCGAACTCTTCAATAACTCCTATTCAGTTTCTCTGACAAGACCGTCTAAACAGGAGAACTTCTACGCTGTTATTTTCCCTACCATGAATATCCGAGAGCTCGAGGGGTAACAGCTTTGAGCAACCCCAAGGCATAGAGCGGGGGGAAAAAAAACCCTGTGAATATTCAGGATATAGCTGTAATTTGTTAGTGTTCCAGATTAATTTAATATAAAAAATTATGTAGCGCAGGAAATCCTTTTTGATTGGGGGAAAAAAAGGTAATTTTACATTACAGTTCTGCAAAAAAATGATCAGTTCAATGAAATAGTCAATAAGACATTTCTGTTGGTTTTATTGCCATTTCACTGACCAGGCCCGTTCCATTCGAGTCAATCTCGCTCCGTTTGCTTTTATTGTGTTTAACGAAGCATGTTTGTGGTTTTGACCGAACTTCGTTTATCGTCAGCCAAAATGTAATCAGTTCGGAGAGGGAAAAAAAGCTTTTTTTTTTTTTTTTTTTTTTTTTTTTTTTTAAACATATAAAAATCCTGCCCACAACTTGCCAACGCTGTACTGTAACCACGGCGGAGGCAGGTCGATGACCCGCCCCTTTGGAGTATGTTCGCCTCGGGACTGTCTAATTGGTGAAGTTGGATTGTACTCATGAGTCGTCGTTGCTTCCTGCAGCTCTCGCTCCACCTCACACCTTCTCCTCGAAGCCCTGGGGTTTTGTTTTTAGCCCCAGGCAGGGGGAGTTCATTAGGGCAAAGAAAACTCTGATCACCTCCCTCTTAGGTATAAATTAGACCAGGCCTTGCTTCTGAGATCTGCCACAGAATGACCCGCAGTGGGATTTATTTTATTTTTTTTTTTCCTTTCCATCTCCTCTCTCAGCTCACATCATGCTCCTAACATTACACCAGCACAGGGGTTTGGTAGCATTTGATTTTGTTTTGTCGTCTTTTTTTTGTTGTTGTTGTTTTTCATTCCTGTCACACACTCCCTTTCTGTTTCTCTTTCTGTCTCTCTGAGAGCATTATTGAGCCTTCTGTTTGCCACAAATCTAAAAAGGGCTCCGTCTGGCATGATGTGGCTTCTGCACTAGGTGTTTCATTGCCCTTGCCTCCTGTTGTGCCTGTTTGTGTTAGATCATTAAAACTATTGCGGCATGCACGTGCCGGAGGTTTTTTTTTTTTTCCTCCCCCTCAACTATATGGAGGTAAAACGGTCTCAGCTTTGTAATTGCCTTCGCCTGACATTTTATCGTGTATTAGTCTCGGGAGATTAACAAATCCGTCAGTCCTCTAGCAGTCTTCCTTCTCTTTCGCCCCACCTGCTATACCCACACCCATGTTCGGATATTCGGCTTATTGGAAATGTGACCCATGATGGTAACGTGAACTAAAAAGATAAATGAGGTTGTTTCATGTGCGAGCAGCTTCGGTAATTGCCTGAGAGATTTCCGACGAATTGTGAAGAAGGGAAACCCAGTAGATTTCTAATCAGGGTTTCCGCATGGTCTTAAAAAGTGTTAAGTCCAAATATTTTAAAATACAAATTTTTAGGCCTTAAAAAGTCTTAAAGTCTTCTAAAGTAAAAAATAAATACAGAGTAGGACATGTAGTGTAATGAAGTTTTTCAGCTATGAGGAAGTGCAAGTTTAGCGATTCTTGGCTTGAAAATAATAAATTTAAGGCTCGGTTGAGGCCAGGCGCTAATTGTATTTGTGCGTGTTTTTGATGTCGTGATATATTTCTTACGTTTAATTCTTAATGGTCTTTAAAAGGTCTTAAAAAGTCTTCAATTTGACTTGTAACCTGCAGAAACCCTGCTAATGTCGGAGGAGCAGACAGAGGAACTGAAACAGACAGACAGCTGTTTAAATAAGTCTGAATGAGAGACGGCCCGCGTCGGCGAGTCACCTTCCGGTGGCTCGAGCTAACCGTGCGCGATTTCCTCAAACAATAATGTTTGCGTCGGAATTATCTGTCTCCCTTCATGCAAGACTCCTATTAACATCTCGGGTGTTTGCATTCAAATTGGCCCGAGATGAGAGAGAACTCATTAATGCAATACAGACTAATGCCGAGGCAAATTACAGCTGCAGAACCCTGATTGCCTGTAGTGCACGTGTGCGAGCGTGCGTGTGAGTGCGTGCGTGTGTTTACCCCACGTGCGTTGTCTTGCATATGCAATTGCGGTGTGCACCGAATCACATTAATAGGCCTTTTGTTTATTACATAATTCCTCTTTAGATTAATGGTCTTAGCGGTGTTTAATTACTCTAACAATGTTTTATAACACATTACGCCGTGCAAGTTCACCTTTTAATCCCTTAAATTGTTTTCACACATACATGAGATCGTTATAGTTATTCTTCTCCGCGGATCTTCGCCTCCTCAGAGAGAGATTTCAACCGTAGGGCTCTCTTGAGTAGGTGGCACACGGACGGCTGTTTTCCTTCAAACCGCATCAATAATCCTGAGTTTGAGATGACTCACCTATTACAGCGACGTTTTTCAGACGACGACGACGTCCACATTCTTGTCAGAACAGACAATTATGTCCACCCTCGCTATAGGAATATCGCTATACTGTGGCACGCCTCGGCTTGTCATCACTCAGGGCAGGAGCAACTCAGGGACTTGACAACTGTGCAACTGTGTAGCAGTACAGCACTCTTAGGACCTTAGAATTACACTTTTCTATTTAAGTGATGTTTTCCTTTTTTTATGGTTGCTAGACAAATTTTTGAAAGTCCCTGCAGCAAAGTTCCGAACACATGAGTGATATACAGGTACATTTATTTGAACATGTCATTTTTTAATATTATTTTTTGCTGTTCTTTATTAATACGCCTCGAGTCCTTATTTGCTATTATAATAACCTCCGATCTTCTGGGAAGATCTTCCGATATTGTGGAGATTTTGGGTGTCGGTAAAGTCAAGTACTCATGCAGATGAAATGAGGAGGTCTGGGGTGCAGTCAGCCTTCCAAATCATTCCAATAGTGTTGATATCAGAGCCCTAAAGCTGGTGATCTTCCACTCCAACCAGTCTAAAGCATATCTTCATGGAGCTGGCTTGTGGAACAGGTTCGGCTCTCCTAGTTCACCATTTTACGCTAGCACATCCGAAGACTGCGCTCTTGTATAGTGGTGCCGGTGTTTTCACATAATCACGTTGCATTATTGGAAGTAGATCTTGATGTGTCTGTCCATGGTGCTGAAGACGAACAGTTTTGTGCAAAGAAACTGTACTTGAGCCTCTTCAAAACATTTATTTACAAGAACCACACATTGGTGTGATGGTCGAATATGTTTATTACAGTGTCTACAGTGTATGTTGACCAGATGCATTTCAAGTCTTCTTTGCTGCAGGCCAAACTTCTGATCTAATTGCTGAATTTAAAACTCGCCTGTGTGATGTGCTATTGCTTATGCATGCACAAGAAGCACGCTTCACGACTGTGTTTACATCAAAACATATCCTTGTAATCCTGCCACTGATGCCGGCGCGATATCAGTCTGGACGCAGAGTTCTTACAGGCCTTTCATTTGCGAGCCTGTGAGCCTTCGAGAGCGACGCCGCATGACTATAGATTGCAGATCGCTCAGCGTTTTAGGAGGGTTTAAAGGTTTTAAATCGGCTACCATCTCGTCCTCCACTTTTATCCGTGTTCCTCTCCGCTGAGAGAGGGAACGATTTGCCATGCCCAGCCTCTCTGCCGGGCCCATCCTGCTGGGATTATCACACCTTTAATGGCTTAAATCCGCTTTTGTTCAGCGAGGACGGAAAGAGAGAAAGGCCAGGCAGAACCAAGAGAGCAGGAGAAAGAGGTGTAAGGGGCTCACTGCGGCTAATCCTTCCCGATATGGCACGTACGGGCCCACATGCAGGGGAGGAACAATGCCAGACAGGGATACAGGTCGGAGGTTTGACAATGAGAGCAACATGCGTATCCTGAGAGGAGATGCAGTATCATTTCCTGGAAGAAGACAATTAGCCCTTGAAAAAAAAAGGCACAAATCAGTCCACGGTCGACGCAACCAGGCGGGTTATTATTTGCTTTCAGAGATGTTACTTATGTCATTTCATCTTGTCATGATTACACCGTCTCTGTGGCCTCACCAAGGTCTTTCAAACCCGATTTTTCTTTGTGGCATCTTTTTCGAGAGCCGAGTCAGAGACCAGGATAAAAGCACAGCTTTCCAGCGTTGCTCCTCTAAAAGCTAACTACCTTTCTTTGAACAGAGTGTGGAGACATCAGGAGTGTTAAAGTAGATCAGGGAGATGCTGCGGTCTCTGATCTTCTTCTTCCAGCCTGGCACGCCGAAGTAATGAAACCCTCAAGTTCGACACCACATTTTTCAAGTGCAAATTCGTCTTTCGCACGCTGACAGTACCCAACAGTTCTTATTAATCTTTCTCCCTCTGTCACGATCCCCCCGTACTCTCAGCCAGGCTGCTGCTCATTTCGCTATTCAAACTCACTCCACTGGCTGTATGGAGAGCTAAATCTTGTTTTTCTTTTTTTTTTTTTTTTTTCCTCTTTTCTTTTTTCTTTTTTTTTTTGCAGCAATGTGCACATTTTTTTACAAATCCGTTCCATGCAGGTACAGAAAGGTCTTTTAGGATGTTGCTTGTGTGTGAGATCGGCCATCAGAGAGCGGCAGGTGTGTGTATTCGTCTGAGTACGTGTCAGCTAAACGCGTGCTGCTGAAGGATTTTGTGCTGAAAGAACAGCGTACTTCCGAAGCAAAGTCTAGGAGTGTCTTCATTTCTTTCCAGCAATCTGCTGCCTCATACCTTTTATCCGTTCTGTCCTCCCTCTGTGTCTAGCCATGTGTGCTGTCAGACACGCCTCTGCTCCAACCAGCAGTATTATTAGTTCTGCATATATAGATATATTCTTTTTTTTTTTTTTTTTCCCCTTTCCCTCGTGTGTTTGTGTGTCATTTCTGTGACAGGACTTTTTCCAGGTCAGCATGCAGTGCGAGGGAGATCGCTCAGGTTCTCGCTCTCACGCCCGCGTTTGGAAAGTAATTTGTTCACCGGAAAGCTCCTTGACAGATGAGTTTTCTGTCCTCCACTGGGCTGCTAATGTCATTTGGCGTTTTGTCAGCGAGCTCCTCTGTTACACGGGCGCATTAGCGAGACGCCGGCTGCGAGATGGAGGTGTCGACTTTTTATAGAGAATTCAGAAAGACACATTTATATAAGCCCACCACCACCACCACCACCAGGGCGCCTGTGTCACTTCTCACCTGCGCACGTGAACGTGTCTGTGGGAGTACGGGAAGGGTGAGAACTAAGAAGTCGTCGAGTAGCTTACGAGAGGCGATAACAGATGGGCCGCGATCCGCTGACAAGCCTCTCCTGTGGTCTTGGTTCGCGCGGCTTGATGAAACAGCAGCTGATTTATGACAAATGTCAGCGTTCACCGACACCAACTGCTGGTTTTCACTGTCGCTGGCCAGTCAGAGGTATGCAGGTCCAGCCATCAGTCATACCGCCGTGCGGTGCCGATATCTCATGCTTTGGAAAAGCCTCGGCCCGTTTCTCTGCCTCGGAAAATCCTGCCGTCAGCCTGGATGCAGCTGACGCAAACAGGAAGTGACACGCCGCCTCACGGGCATTAGGTTGATGATAGGGAGCAGCCAGGGAAATGGATGAAATTGTTTTGTGGTGTTTTTTTTTTTTTCCTCAGGTTGATAAACTGTGGATAAAGGTGTGTGTGTGTGTGTGCGTGTCACTAAAACGCTGCCGTAGGGGCTGAACTGAGAAGGCGTTTTGTAGATCAGTGCTGCTGTGCTGATGTATTTGGCTTTCAATACAGTGACAGTTCCTTGGGGAGAATGCTGGCTTGTTCCTGCCAGTGTCTGTCACTTCTACCGCATCACAGGTTACCCTGTCAATCCTCTACAGCTGCAATATTATGCTTACCGCTTGTGTGTGTGTGTGTTGGTTTCTTGGATCTTGCTCTTCAAATTTTTCCAAAACATTCAATTTACAGGTCAGACGTCACACTATGCCTCTGCTGTCACAAACATAAGATCGCATTACCCGAGCTAACTATACAGCCAGTGGCACGGGGCAGTGGTCACGGCCCCCGTGACCTGACCAGCTGTTCTTTCCAGTCTCGTTCTTCTACACTGAGGGACGTGCAGGACGCTGTCACCTTCCAGCTGCTCTTGTTTTTTTTTACTGACTTTAATCAAGAAAAATTTGTTTTGTCAAAGTTTTGCACTCTAATTCTGTCTCTCGCACACGTTCGCTTCTTATATACGGCCGTCATATTACCATACGCATTTATAATACTCTCTACATACGTGTTTTGACCCCTTTAAACCTTTTCTTCATTTTGTTCTGTTAGAAAGTTGCCGTGGTGTGGGAGAAACGACTGTATTCGATATATGGCTAAAGATAGTGGGACACCAGATCTTCCCAGCCGTATGTTGGTCTTCCACAAACTATTTCCCCAAAAATCCGGAGGCCCAGACGTGTATAGGACGTATTTAGAAATGGTAGCAAGAAATTTTCCCTTTACTTAAACTAGAAGACCCAAACTTGTTTCAGCACAAAGCCAGGTCCATGAAGATCTAAGAGTTTGAAGATGTGAAAGATCTCGAGTGGCCCGATACAGAGCTCTGATTTTAACCCTAATGTCTCTGTGGCAGATTTGCCCGGTTTCATGCCGAATTTGCTCTTTGTTTTCACTTGCTGCCAGTGATGAAATCGCAGATGTGGTCAGATTAGCACCGGTAGTCTCGAACCTTTTCGTAGTGTAGTTTGCACAATGATTTTCATATAGAAAGCGTAAAATGTGATTCCTATGAAGTCGACTGGTTCAATGGAGATCATTTGCACACAGGAACTCCACACAGGAACTCCACACAGGAACTCCAGACCATCTATTTTATTTGCAGGCTATAACGTCTAGACAAATATTGTGTAAAATAATTGAATTTTTTTTCCAATTATATTTTCTGTCGATTGCTACGTCCTAGCATGAAACCTTAATTCCGAGTAGTTGCAGAATATACCGTGAATATGGCGCGTTCCATCCTCATGAATAGTCATAGTGTTGATTGTTTATTTCACCATCTCTACACCACGTGAATCGTCTGCCAGACTGTAACACTATACCATCAAAACAGGATGCAGCAGGTCATAATGATAATAGAGAAAGCCACAGGAACGCCCAGAAATCTGCCAACACCTCTCAGTGCTCTCAGTACCTCTCAACACTGTCGGTGTACAAACTCGTGTCTCAGGTCTTCTCATCCCCTGTTCAACACGCCACACAAATTGGGTGGAAGACACACTGCTGCAGCTGAGCAATGTTACTATGATTAATTTACTCACATGAATGAATGTTGCACACATTTTTTATTAACCTCAAGTGACACGGCTTGTTGTCAAAACATGGATTTTAGCGTGAAATATATGTTTTGTTTATTTTTATTATTATTATTATTATTTTTTTTTTGCTGGAGCAGCCTGTCAACATCAGCAGGTTTAATGTGCCTATTTATGGCATGACAAGAAACAAGTAAAACGAAATAACTAATTAGTAGCAGCAACATCCGTAAATAAATGAATACGGGGTGACATGCAGCTCTAAAACAAATCATACTACTACTACTACTGCTGCAATAATAATAATAATACAATTACTACTGCTGCTGCTCCTAATTTTACTACTAATAATACAATAACTGCAACTTAAACAACTTATACAACTTCTATGGCTTGACTTTCACTTATACTATTACTATTTGTCACTACTATGACACCTACTACTACTTATACTGCAACTACTGCTTATAGTACTACAGTACCACAACTACTACTATTAATACAACTACTACTACTTATAGTACTACAGTACCACAACTAAAACTTTCTTTCGGCTTCTCCCGTTAGGGGTCGCCACAGCGGATCCTCCGCATGTTTGATTTGGCACGTGTTTTTACGCTGGATGCCCTTCCTAACGCAACCCTCCCCATTTATCCGGGCTTGGGACCGGCACTAAGAGTGGCTGGGGTTGGTTCTTTGACCGGGGATCGAACCCAGGCCGCAGCGGTGAGAGCGTCGCATCCTAACCACTAGACCACCAGGGAACTACTACAGTACCACAACTACTACTATTTAAACAACTACTACTAGTTATAGTACTACAGTACCACAACTACTACTATTTAAACAACTACTACTAGTTATAGTACTACAGTACCACAACTACTACAACTACTACTATTAATACAACTACTACTACTTATAGTACTACAGTACCACAACTACTAATACTACTATACTACAACTACTAATAATAATACACTACTTATAGTACTACAGTACCACAACTACTAATACTACTACTATTAATACAACTACTACTACTTATTCTATTCCAATGCATCACTTCTACTACTATTACTAGTAAAACTATAAGTATTACTTAAGCTGCTACTATAAATAATACTACTACTTATGCTACTTCAACTATCATTTATAGTACTCAAGCTACTACTACAGTACTTATACAGAGGATGAAAATAAAAATCTTGATATATCTACAACTGCTACTTTTGTTGTAATAATACTGCTAGTATTCTACTATACTATTAATACTGATAGTGATAATAATAACAATATTACATATCTTCTAATAATATATCTTCTACTACTGATGATATTTATGAATCTACAACAATACTACTACCTATACTACTCCAACTACTGTACTACTAATGATATTAATGTATCTATGACAACTACTACAACTTATACTATTACTACTAAAGCTCTTACAGCTCAGACATTTAATGATCAGTAAATGTCTCTGAATACAAAAAAAAAAAAAAAGAAACATTTGTTTGACCACACATCATTGTAACAGGTCTATTGTTATATACAGGTCTAGCCGGTACAAGCTGTTACTATAGCAACCATCGCATCTTAGAAGCAGTTTGTTTATATATAAGCATGTTGTTCATGTTACATGGATGTAATGCACACTGGCCAATCCGTCTTCAAGAAATCAGTACCACTCAATATTTTAATCCTAACAAGGATTTTTTTTGACCAGTCAGTAGCCTGCTCTATGTTTAACTCCACCCATCATTGGAGCACATGGTGTCCTGGCAAGAAGGTTAGTTGTAATGAGCATGAGTGTTTTATTACAGCTCTCACTAGGCGGTGAAAATTATTATTATTATTAATAATAATAATAACAGTAGGTAATTATTATATTTTATTAAAGTGTGTGTGTGTGTGTGTGTGTGTGTGTGTGTGTGTGTGTGTGTGTGTGTGTGTAAAATCTTCCTATACATTTTTGCCTTCTTAATGTGCAGAGAGTCATGCTGCATCTGCACCCTCTAATGTTTGTATGTGACTGGTTCTGTCAGGCTGTGTGTGTGTTTGTTTGTGTGTGTGTGTGTGTGTTTGTGCACATATTTTCAGGGATGCTGTAATTACAGGTGCATTTGGTCTGTGTGATGGGTGAACAATTACAGCCCCTAATTGCAGAGGTGTTTGTCTTTCGGGGACTCGGCACAAGACAACCTTGCAGAAAGAGCTCATTTGTCGCAGGCCACCAAAGCAAAACAAGTGACCCGGGCCGGAGATGAGTGTGAACTCTCATTAGAAGCTAATCAAAGGCCGTTTAATTGGCTGGCAAAGCTGAATGCCTGTCCCCATTAGCATAGCCTCCATGTGTACACAGTAGCATGAGGTGAGGTTTTATTTATTTATTTGATATGGTTTTATGTTCAGTATGAATGCTGAGATTTTTCTTTATGTTGCAATCGACCTATAGTTACTAATATTTATGCACTTTAATACATACCGAAAAACTAGGGGTGTAGCATTACACACAATTCACGGTTCGGTGCGTACCTCGGTTTTTAAGTCACGGTTAAATACACAAACAGTTCATTCATAAACAACATAAATGTGTTGTTTTTTTATTAAAAACAGTTTATTATTAACATTTGTGAACAACAGTTTAAATTTTTTGATTAAATAAAAAAAAAACTAATACAATTTTATATTTAAAATTTAATAAAATAAAATACATTTTATAAAATAATTATAAAAAAAATAATTTAATACACATTTATTATATGGATTAAATTAAGTAATTAATCCAATTGCCACAAATTAATTTGATTGATACAATTAAATGAACATAAAACGATAAAGAATCCATAGCACTATCGGTGGCGATGACAAGGAAGTGGCAGCAAATTTCACACGCCCAAAACAAATCCTATTTCCTGTACGCGATTAGCCACAGTGACACTGCGCTAACTCTAGTTCCTTTTTTTGATACCCCTTTTCGAGTTTAATAATAATTAGAAAAAAAATTGCACTCGAAGTGCGAGGCGGAGACATTTACTGTTACACCCACGATAAATACACTATATTTGGACACCTGACTTTTCAGTCTTATGTGGTTTATCCTCAAAATGTTACCACAAAATAAATATAATATACAGTGCAACCTCGATACTCGCGGGGGTTACGTTCTCTGACCCCCTCCTCTTCTTTTGATGGTTCTTTTTTTAAGGGGAATTGTACATGTAAAATGTACTGTGCTGTAAACTCAACAAAAATTGTGACTCTCTTGTCATAAATGTTTTATTCACTACTTTAAATGAAAAATCTAATAATAAATTAGTCTTTCAAACGTTATGCAATTTATTAGCACAAACTGTTTTGAAATGTTACTTAAATCTTTCGAGCCACTCGCGGATTTCAGATTTTCCACAAGTTACTTTTAGTTCTAAATAAAAAGTCAAGGTCGCGAGTATCAAGGTTCCACTGTATATATATAATATAACGTATATAGAGATATATATAAATAAATATTTGTGTGCTCTATCATTAGATTTTGCCTTCAACTCAGATCCTAAAACACATTTGCAGCACATCAATGTCCCTGTGCACAAACCCAGCTCCATATGCGTTTTGTAGTTGGAAGATTTTTAAGATCTTGAGTGACATGCAATAGAGCTCTGACCTCAACCCTATTGAACGCATTCGTGATGAACTGGAACGGCACCTCCAGGCCTCTTCACCTCTCTCCCATATCAGTGCCTGACTATATTTGTGGCTGAACGAGCACAAATCTTGACAAGCGCACGCTAACGTCTAGTGGAAGATCTTCCCAGAAGAATGGAGGTTGCTATAAGAGCAAATGGGGACCGAATGTCGAATAGAACGTTTTTAAAAAGAACATACATCGATACGTTATAAAATTGGAGCGTTTTTATTTTTTAATAAGTAGCCTGTGTTGGGTGAATGGAGTGTGCATATAGGGGAGTTTTGAGCTCTTTTATACTGAGCTTTGTCAACTATTGGTGCGTGTTCAAATTATCTTCTGTTCGGAATGATTTTCTGCTCTACTTGCATGCTGCTCGTGCCTGCATAGAGACTTTGTGTGGAGGGGAAACAACACCAATTGCTGCAAACACTGTTCTGATCTTGTCATTCAATCATCCAGTATTCTATTCTATCTTTATATATATATATATATATATATATATATATATATATATATATCCATTCATTTACAATCCTAAGACTCGCCGTGCAGTGAAATGTAACTTTCTTGCCCAAAAAGGTTTCCAGAGAAATGAACACTTCAAAGGTCACCCAAAAATGGCACCTTTCAGTCTATTAAAGGGGTGCTGAGTCCCGATAGTGCAGGTCCATAATCCAAGTTTTTTGCTCGTCTTTTTTTTTTCCCTGGAGGTACGATGGAAGAAATCTTTTCCCTTCTTCTCCTCCTTTTTCTTCTTCTTCCGTAGTGGTTACCTAGGGAACCATAATCCTGCCTCAGCTCAGTATTCCCAATTATCCGCCGAGAGATGGGAAGGAGAAAATAGACTAGCTTTCCGAACTGCCTCTTGCTCTCACTTGGAGAATGTTAATGCTCTTATTAAGGGAGATTAATTGCCTAATGGGTTTTTTTTCCCATTGTTCTGTTCTCCACCCTCCTTCTTCTAGTTTACTCGCGCTACCAGCCTGCTGCTCCCCCCACTGTTTCGCTCTGCGGCTGCTCCCATCCACTTGTTACACACACGCATACATTTATCACGCTTGTGTGTTGGTGTGTGTGTGTGTGCTGTTTGGACTCGGGACCAGACGAATGTGTGAGCGTAGCCTCATGGAGAGTGATTACAAAACTGAGACAAGGGACACTTCTGCTCAGCCTGCATAACGTCCTTCTGCTTCATCCGCACCACCCGTTTTTCTCTCTCTTTTTTTTATTTCTTCTTCATGATTTCTGGTCGTGTTGAAAAAGATAAAGGAGTGAGCAGAAACTACAGTAACTACCATGCTGGATTATTTGTTATATCTACCAGCTAGCATGTTGGACCTGTTTTGGCCTTCACAACAGCAGCGGTTTCAGGAAGGTTATGGACTCTGCAGGACGCTCGGCGCATTGTCGAATATTCGATTTATAATTTTTTTTTGCCGAAGAGATCGTGTTGCGCACATCAGATGGCCGGCGCAGTTCTGCTGCGAACCGTCTTTTTCTTCTTATTGTAATGAAGCTTGATAGGCTGGAGGAGAAGATCTTACTCTCCAAGCCTCCAAAAAAAAGAGAAATTACCATTTCTCCGACACGCATCAGGTAGTTCTTTGGTGAGAAAAACTGCGCTAGTGCGTGTTGTAGTTTCACTCTTTCACCACAATGCCAGGGGTATGTCCAGCTTCAAGAATTTCTCTTAAAAGGAGAAACTCTGCATATCGAGGCAGTAAATGAATGAAGGATTGAAGGAATAAACACATCCAGACTTATATACACGTCTGTATTACCCAAATGTCGTGTAACAAATGTAAACTATTTAATACAATTTTTAATACTCATGAGCAGATCCTTTCCTTTTTCCTTACATTGTCCTTGCCATTAATAGAGGTCCATCTTGATTTGAGGTTGCTTCCAGAACTTTGCTTCTTTTACCAGCTTCACACTGACTTGTTTTTCTCCCACAGACAGGTATTCATCCTTTGATCTTAAAGGCAAAAATCAATGTCCCTCTTTTTTCTATCTCCCCCAGGCTTCGTGTCTGACCATCTTGACTCCTGCAGCACTGTTAGAACCAAGCTTCAGAGACTTTTGTTTAATTGCACAAGATTCTAATTCTTCCATTACCATGATATACAATAATCTTGATTAATCCAGCCGGCTCTTCGTTCGTTTTCAGACATTTTCTATTCAAATTTTAATGAGCGAGGTATTCCGAGATAGAATTCTGTACATCAAAGTTGTAGTCGGTCTGCTCTGCCTAAATGGGGGGAAAAAAGCACTTTAGTGAAGTATTGGAGTTTATATGAAAGTGGTGGGTGTTAAAAATCAGACTAATCTTTGCTCTCGTAATGATTTTCCTGATTTAATTGGCTCTAGGTACGTCTTCACGAAATTATTAGAGGAAAATGGGAAGAGAAGTCGGGGTAAAATGGGCTAGTCCTGCCTCATGCTGCTTATGCTAATGCACTCCTCGCTAATTGAAAGCTGTTATTCGGCAATCAGCTACAGCCGTGTTCACTAGGAACTGCAGCTAGGAAACGAGAATGAAGCGAACGTGTCAAATTCATCCCAAGTAGAATGAGAGAGATCGAAGATCGAGTAATGCAAGTCAAATGCAGATTTCTTTTCCGAATGCATTGAAACAACATTGCCATTTATCTCCCATTTTTTGGCATACATTGATGACATTTGAGATTAAAAGATGTATCTGAGATTATTAGAATTTGGCACACCGCCCATTTTAAAGGTGGAACAGAAGCTCTGCTGAACAATTATTTGAGATTCGGTTGCATATCACTTGCTTGCTGTAACTGCATCGAGCCTGTGACTCAACTGACATCACCAAACTATTGGATTTTTCATTTGTGACGCTTTAACCGCAGAATCTTTCTGTTGGTGTTTGTTTTGGGGCCTCTTTACCCTCAGTCCTCTCTTCAAGAGGTGAAATCTTGATCCATTGGGTTAAGGTCTGGCGATCGACACGGCCATTCCATTACCTGCCACTTTTTTCCAATAAGTTCCTCCCTATTAGATTGGATACGTTTCTTTGTAAACTGAATGTATCTAAACTCATTCTTCTGCTACCATCGTGAGTAGTTAGTAACTTCCAGTTAGTTCCAAAAGTAGTCATTTGACCAGTGAACTTGCTCATAGATCATGAGTAGATACTTTCTCTTTTTCTCTTGTGCTACTTCCAGAACATTCCTTCTTTCCTCAGTTTTAAAATGACCTGCTTTTTTTCCCCCATAGACATCTCTCTGGTCTTCATGTTGGTTTATTCTTCTTAACAACTGATGTACAACACTGAGCTCTTGGACCAATCAGGGAATATCTCGGTTTTAGTTTTTGGACACTTGAAAAATGTCACTAAAGGTGGTACATTGTTCCCTACATCCTGATGTAAATAGGGCTGTACTGAATGTTCTGCCTTTGCAGTCCTGGGTTTGTTAACCTGTCACTAATTCTCCATATATAGCCGCATATTAGGATCCGTTCGTAACGATTAACCCAAACACCATTAAATCGCGCTTTCGCCACTAAACCACGCTGCGTATACAGTACTCATGTTAAACGAATGGCTTTTGTCCCCGACGCTCTGTGATGTATGAGCTAAAATGACAAAAGTTCACCACTCATTAGAGGCACTTTTCTGACATGGTCATTTTAATATCAAAAGGGCTTTTGTTCAGCACAGTCCATTAAAGCTCTGTAAAAAAAAAAAAAAAAAAGGAAACACTGTACTAATTATGGTTATATATAAAGCTACTTATACCTCAGTATTTGAACATGTTAAATATATATATATTTTTTAAAACTGTGTGCTTTACTGCCACTTTGAAAAGCCAGTCGACTGCATCTATTCACTCGATGGTTGGGTGGTCTGATCTTCAAGGAGGAGAATCTGCATGACTTTGCATGAGGTTATTCTGGAAGTATTCTATATATGGGCAAACAAAATATTTGGGGACCACATGTAGTCCTCCTTTGATGTTCTAACCACATCCACTCTAGATTTTGGAGTGTGATTGTAGAAATGTGTGCTCATTCAGCCACAAGGGCATGGCTATAATAATAATACTGATGTAGGTGAGGTGAGGATTCCTAGGGTGCATTCTGCCCTCACAGTCATCCCAATAGGTCAAAGATCGCTATAGGAGGCCACTCCTGATCTAACACATCTTCAACTATGTGCTATCAGTTTGAGAAAGAACCACACATGGCTGGGAAAATCAGGTCTCCCAGGACGTTTTGTCCATATAGTGTAGTTGCAATAGCAGGAGATATGTTAGGGTTGCCCACTTTCCATGGGAATTAATGAGAATAAACTGGGAATTTTTTCCCAAAATTGCAGGTTAACAGAGAACTTAAATGTAGTAAAAAAAATCTTGCATGATAATTTTGGTTAAAACAACCAGATTTACTGCAATTTCACTTGAATTCATACCCGGCACATTCGTCAATCACATGCACACAGCACACTTACTGCATGGCCAATAAGGCCACGCCCCCTACATGCACTGTGTGTTTCTCTAAAACACGACACGCATCATTTCTTGAATCCTGCACGTCGAAAAATGTCCCTCCTGTCGAGTATTCACGTAAATCACATACAAAATTGCAACAAAATTATACTAACTATACTAATTCAGCACTTAAATGTAACAATTTAACAATTAAATTAAAGTAAATGTCGTTTTTTTTAATTAATATATAGTAAATGTTTATATTTGTTTGCATAATGATAGTTTGTCAATTTCCCCACATTTCTAATTAATTCCCATAAATTCCTGATAAATTTCCAACTTGGAAATAGAAAGTTTCCAGAAATGTTCCTACGTCTACAATTCCTACATTCCTACAAACTATATATTTGAGTGTAATGGTCCAGGCTTCACTATATTTCTATATAAGTCTTGTAGTTTTCTCCATTATGGGCTGATACACTTGGCCTCCGTCCCCTATCCTTGTGTGCCTGCACTGATAACCGAGTACCGTGATGAGATCGCATGTGGCGACGGCGTGGGCCTTTCCTCCCCCCACAGGTCATGCATCCCAACTGTGGGAAAATACAGCCGCACAGCATAAATCAACAGCTGGAAGCTTCCCGCTCTACTACACATGACCCTGGCCTTTTTGTTTTCCTTTTCTTCTTCCTGACATAAATAATCAAGTACATAAAAACGTGTTTATCACCTCAAATTATGGCTTTTACCAACTGGGGGATGGAACTTTTACGGAATATATTTACAGAATTGGTACTGAATTTATGCTGCGAATCTGACAAGTCGTGGCTTCCCCCACGTATCATCGGCGTCGCCTTGGGTTGCGTCCGCACTGTGACAGGGCTAGCGTTGCCAGGTAAACATCAGTCCGCATCACTTTCACTTCTGTACCTGTCAGTCCACACACGAAGCGTGGGTGCGAAGAGTAAAGCCCTGAAACCCAGCAATGCACAGGTTCATTAGCATTTAAGCATCTAATTATTTACTAACAAGCCGAGTACGAATATTTTACACTTATCAGGACAAAAGTACTGGAACGTCAGACTTTTCCAATCATATTTGGGTTTCCCCAAAAAAAACAAAGTTAAGGACACAATTGTGTAGGACGTCTTCGGATGCGGTAGCATGACATTTTCCCTTCGCTTGATGTTCTAGCATGACACTGTCCCTGTGCACAAAACCAGCTCCATGAAGATATTACATGGCTTGGAGTTTTAGATCTTTTGTGATAGAGCTCTGGTCTAAACCCTACTGGGATGATTTGGAATGCTGACCGCGCTCCGGACTTCCCCACTTCACCTACATTACTAGCATACTTGTAGCTCAGTGGTTAAGTTTACCGATCGCAAGGACGAGGGTTCAAGACTCGGTATCGTCACTCTTAGGGCCCTTAACCCTCAGTGCTCCAGGGGCGCTGTATCCTTGCTGACCCCAGCTTTCCAGCATCAAGAATTTCACTGTGCTCTAGAACCTTTCTTTTCTTTCTTGTAGTAGAATGATCTCCACAAACACACTCCAAAATCCAGTGGAACATCTTCCCAGAAGAGTGGAGCACATTATAACTGGAAATGGGGACTAAATGTGCACTCATATAATCAGTGCGCTCATATAACGTACGTACAATTTACACGCCGTAATCACTATGCTTTATAGCCGAGAGTGTGTGAGGATGTGTGTTTGCATTATTCTGCCTCTCTGCTTGTAATCAAACTCGCCGTGCCACCTGACAGATCGCTTTCCGTTTTCCTATGGGTTTTTTTTTTTTTCCACCCTCTTTAGCATGTGTATTAAGTTCTGCTGCAGAACTTTCAGCCGGGCCAATTATGCACTAATGGAATTTTAAAACAGGACTTGGAGAACCGCATTCATCAACACGTGATACCTGGCCTTTTCCCTCCATTATACAACCTGAATTGTGTTATTGGAAGAAAGAATAGAATATTTATAAAAGAAAAAAAGGGTAAGAAATAATGGAGAATGTGAACAAAGAAAAGAAAATCTCCTCTTTCTTTTCTGCTTTAACACTAAAATTACTGGCTGTGCCAGACTCGGAAATGATTCGCTTCGCTGCTCATGCGTGTGATGCGTTTGAGTTCGGACGAAAGACGAAGTCACGCGTTGTGGGCAGACGGAGCGATGGGTTTCGGGTTTGGGCAGGAAAAATACAGCACATCGGAGAACCATAATGATTCACGTTTCGTTTGATTTCCGTTGAAGAGAAGCGAAACGCGTGCCGTTATTTCCTGCGGCTTTTTACGAGCCTCCCGATTGCGGGATGATTTTTATCTACAACAATGTTTTGGCTCTTTATTGGCTGTTGTGTGGTAAAGTCCAGTCCAGCAGCATTTGCCAGTGTGAGATGCTGTGGACCAGCGACAGAGGAGTAAAACTCACTGTGGTGCTCTGCAGGGTTATTATCAGTGCATGAGTCACTAAGCTCTGCCTTCAAACCCCGCTCCAAGTTTTACAATTGGCAAAGCTTTAATAGAGCTTCAAGTTCCTTTTCTTGCTCTCCTCCCTCCCTTTAAAAAAAAAAAAAGCTTCCTTTTTTTTCTTTTCTTATCTACCAGCCTATGTGTCTTGCGCTTTTCTTGTGAAGAAGGAAATCTTCTCAGTCAAGCCATGATAGCATCAGTTATTTTTCAGAGAGAGGAGAATAAATTATTAAGCACCTATGTCTGTCTAGATTCCAAAGTAATCACCACCCCCCCCCCCCCCCCCTCCCGTTTTTTTTTTCTTCATTATTCTGCTTTGCCTCTTGCCTCCAAACGGTTGCTAGGATTTCGTCTTTCGAATAAAAAAGCCTGCTTTGAACTGACTGTCAACGAACTTGAAGACTAGTCGGTCTTTTTTTCCTTCCCTTCATCTTTACCGAACTTATTGCTCATTTACTAAAAAGTGAAACATTGTTCCTCTGAGAAGCTCGCTCTGTGATGTCTGATTTCACATGCCTGACGTTCCTTTCGACGATGTACGAGACGTGCATTATCATCTCCAAGTCGGTTGCAATTCTGGACGTGCACCGATCAGGCACAACGTGGGCACCCCGACCGGTCTGTGGCTACGCAGCCGCATAGACTGTGATGCACTGTGTATTTTGACACCTTTCTTGCATGAACTTCTTCAGCAATTTGAGCTACAGGAGCTCATCTGTTGGATCGGACTCCCTACGTGCATCAGTGTGCCTTGGCCTCCCATGTCGCCGGTTTACCACTGTTCCTTTCTTGGAGAACTTTTGATAGATACTGATCACTGCAGACCGGGAACAGCCCACAAGGAGACGCTCTGACCCAGTCGTCTAGACGTTACAATTTGGCAAACTCGCTCAAATCCTCACCCATTTTTCCTGCTTCTAACGAGAGAAGGGCCTGATACGTTACCTGTTTTTAATAAGAGAGCAGATACGGCTGCCCGGAAAGCACATGATCTAGAAATGACTGACTGTGAAATACCACTTTTTGATCTTAGACCATTAATTAACGTAAACCTCACAAACAATTGGCAGAGGGAATAGGACTTAGGGGCGTGCGATATTGACAAAACCTGATATCTCAATTTATATTTTTCTATTTCACCGATATCGATAATTAGACGTTATTTTGCTGATTTTGTTATTGTGCTGTACTTTAAGGACCATGGACAGCTGACATTTTTTTATATTCTCCATATTCTTTGTGTTTTAAACCTTTAAAAAGGTTCTTTTTTTTCCCTTTTTCTTAAGTGTGCATCATCTTTTGAAACAAATTTGTACTTTTAATTAGTCAATTAAAATAATAAGACATTTTAGCTATTATATTATTATTGGTATATGATAATATACTAGAATATATTTTAAAATTTTATTTTATACTTTGTTCTCATTTTTGGAAAAAAAAAAAAGTCACTTTTTGTGTGATATTGATTAACTTAAAAAAATTATATAAATGAACACATTTTCTGCCCCCATATCCTGAATTCTGTGATCATTCTAAATGCATGTTAATAGACTGAATCACGCAGGGAAAGAACGCAGTCTAATCGATAATGTCGAATCGCACATTTGTTAAAACAACGATTACGATATTATCGTACACCCCCTGATGGGATTTATCTAAAAAATAGTCAATTGTATGAGAAAAGTCCTAGTACTAATAGGAAGTGTTTTTATACAATAGTTTTATATCAAGGCATGACTTAGTTGTCTATACTGAAATAGGTGCCGACTCTACTGTTTTCTCTTCACACGCTAATACAAATCTTAGCCAATTTGCAATCAGCCTCGTCGTCACGTAATACTTTCAGAAGCATTATCCTATATCACTGGTGTACTAAGCCAATATTAGCATGCTACCCTAAAGTAATAAAGCTCCATTAGCCGCTGCCGCTTGATTTCCCTCGGCTTAAATTTCAGCCCCTGCTCAGAGACAGGCCCGGGTCCCTTCTCGCCATATGACACGTGGCCGTCTTTTATTGAATCGCTGCCATTTCCATTGATACGCCAACTTGATATATGGAAACACATCGGTATGAATATGACTGCTGGGTGTTTCTCAGTAGAGTCAATTATAAGCGCTCCAGCCGGATTCTGGGTCGCTCAGTGGCCCCCCCAACCCCCCTTAATGCTCTGTCAGTCTAAATCCAAGGCTTAGACTTTAACCCACCAGGGCAGAGAGGTGCACTGGTGCACCAAAGAGGATTAACGAAGGAACGGAGGGCCAATCCGAGCGGAGGTGGGGAGGTGGGGTGCGCTGAAACTCTCTGACAATCTTTAAAGTGCGCATGTTCCTCCACATCCTTCGCTTGTCCAAAGTCCGGTTCTGTATTCCAGCTGTACATTATTAGCATTGACAGTGACCACACCCCCATATCGCTCTCGGCTGCCTAAAAAAGACTTCACGGTTAATGCGTTCAGCCCCTCTTTGCACTGGAGGGCAAAAGACAGCAAGCGTAGTAGGGAGAAAGGGGAAGGAAAAACAGACAGGCTTGTAGGAGGGAGGACAGAGAATTGCATGTCTTTGTCAGGCAGCCTGTCCTGTAGATCTTGTTGCCGTGGCTCAGTTAGTCCCCTAGTGTTATTTGCATTAGCAAAAGAGCATGGCGATTCGTTAATCAGGCTAATAACATCTGATTACGCACAGCTTTCATTAGCAGTGTCAGAAAAATGAGACTGTCTGTCTCAAAGAGAGTGTGGAACACTTTTCTGGCCACAAGCTTCAGAAACGGCGGGCTGAAATCTGCTCCGGAAAGCAAGCTTTAAATTTCTTGATTCTTTCGAGAAAATTAGAAGCCTGGAGGTTTTTAGTTCACACACGTCTGGGTCCTTGTTAAGGTTCGGAACTAGTAATCCGAGAACATGACAAGGACGTCCATACAAACATCCTTACGTTATCCATCGTCTCATTACCGACATCTCGGCAAACCCCGGCGTATTTCCTCCACCCCCTCGGGCGCCCTAGTCTTCCGAGTTGAGAGCTATGAGTACTGTGTCTGCTCGCATTCCCTTTAATACGGCTCATAGGAAACAGGAGATGAGATTGTACCATCTCATCACAGCAGGAGTTCACTTGCTCTCTCCCTCCTTCTGACTTGCTCTCGCTCCCGCTCAGATCCTAATAACTCTAGGTTCCTTGGGAGAACCTAGAAACAGAGAAAATCAGAGACAGAGAAAAAGCGAAATCAAGCACCGATCTTTGCAAAAGAGTCTCGTCATACGCCGTGTCCGAGCGCCCGCAGCGCAGCTACAACGGAAGATGAATCTCCTTCATTTAGGGCGAGAACCCGGAGATCACCAGACACCTGGATCTGTAGGGCTTGGTTGCATAAACAGTCGGGGCTCAGGTGTGTAAAATCAGGTCACCCCGATATAACGGAGTCGTGTTTTTACAGGGTAGATCCTGGTGCACCGTGTTTGCTTTTAACAAGGGCACTGGGGCAGAGCAGGAAGTGGGCAGAATTCTGTTTGTAACCCATTACACATGGAGTGTTTACACGCATGCACGTTTGTCCAGAAAGACTCGTACTGACGCAAGCGTACATATACGACTCATGCCAACACCAGGATCTGTTGACTCATTTCATGTGTTCGTCTTAATTTTCATAAAATCCTGCTTTTTTGTTCAATTCTCACTTCAGTGAAAGGTGCCCCTGACTCTCTCCTCAACCAAGCTAAAATGAACCCTAACGATTAGTCATTGGTTCTAGTTGAGGTCCATGTCAGACATGATATGAAGCTGACATACATTTTCCCGTTTGCTGTCTTTCCCAACTGGGAAGAAACACTAGGTTTTGGAGGCCTGAGGTGCAAGTCAGCGTTTCAATTCTTCTTAAAGGGTTTGAGGTCAGAGTTCATATATAGCAGGCCACTCAAGATCTTCCAACCCATAAAAAGAATATCTCCATAGAGCTGGCTTTGTGCAGAGGGGGTCCTGCTGGAACAGGTTTTGGTCTCCAGCATTGTGGTAACAGTAGAGTTGCAAAATTCCAGAACTTTTCAAGGCTGGAAACTTTTCACGGGAATTAATGGGAATAAACTGGGAATAAGCATTTTTTTTTTTTTTACAACAGAATTATACTAAAAATTAAATCAAAGTCAAAGATTGTATATGATACAGTTTAGATACATTCCTTCAAATTTCGAATAAATTTCGGCAATTTCCCATAAATTCCTGGTAAGTGTTCAAATTGGAATATTTTTTTAATTCCCAAAATAAAGTTCCATAGAAGGTTTCCAGAAATGTACTGAATATTTTCCGCACCTTCGGTATAATAATGGGAATGATTGCATGCTCCAGAGGAAATTCCAGATCGGGTTGCTTTCTTTTTTTTTTTTTTTTTGGTATTTGTATTTTTCTCCTTTTGCATTTTTTGGAATAAAGGCTGAAGTCCTCCGCATAGACACAAGTGTATGTTACACCTGAGATGGAAGTTAATGGTTGAAGGAGATGTAGGAAACCGGTTTCTGATGCGTCGGAGTTAGATGCAGAGAAAGAGAGAGAGAGATTCAAAGCCAGTCAGAATGCTGCACTGTGCTGGCTGCTGATCAGATGCTCTATTTAGGTTTAGCTTTGTTTCTTCTCTCTCTGTGTTCTCCGTGTGGATCGTGGAGGTAATTGCGGGCGGAGCCCTGCGGGGAGTCGCCGCTCATGCTGAGACGCTTGCCTCGCACTTTTGTCTCTCTGGCTTCCAGATTCGAATAATAAACCCGAAGTGATTGGAGTTATGTTGATATGCACAAATTAGGACCGTGGCGTCTTTTCTGAACCTTTGTGTCTGTTTGCGAGGGTGGGGCTTTCTGTCAGCTTTTTATATATGTATAAAAGCAATAGATGCAAGTTCTGTTTTATGGGCATCATTTAAAGAAGAATGTGAATATTCTCTCTTTGCATGTCTCAGCTTGTTGGGAAACTGGGGTCAGAGCGCAAGGTAGTGCCCCTGGAGGTGAAGAGGGTACACGGCCTGGTTCAAGGTCCCAAAGTAACCCAGAGTATTTACCATTGCACCAACACTTCCCACTTTTAATCATTCGTTTATTTAAATGACTTAACCCTATAGGATCATTTATCCCCAAAGTGTAAATTGCCGGCGTGACGTTTTTTTTTCCCCGCCACCCCGAAAACTGAATAACAATTCCGCCGAAGTGTATGAGCAAATGCCCTCGTGTTCACCTCGCTGATTCCGAACCAGGTATAATAGAAGAAGTCAAGAATGTCAAGACTTGTTCTTGCCGTAGCGTTTCGTTATATAGGAGGCGGTATCAAAATGTTTCGGGACTAATTTTGTAAAACGCCAACAGATGACAGCACAAAGCTGCACACACAGTCACAGGGAGCACCGTGCCAAAAGATAGGTGCTATTCTGTTCTGACCATGTGCGCACCCCATCACCGAGCTCCTCCTCACACGTGAAACAACTCATTCTCAGTTCCACACCCACCCCGCTTGCCAGATTTGACTCCTGCGGACTTCGCACCCTTCCTGAAGAAGAAACTCCAGCTCAAAGGTCTCAGTTTTAACGCCACTGCGGAGATCCGGGCGAATCGCAGAAGATGCTTGACACGGTTCGAAAAGAAGACTTCTGTATTGTTGTGCAAGGGAACTATTTTGAAGGCGATCGTGTGGAAATGTAGATAAATGAAGTCCTTTCTTGTAAACAGAGCTCGTCTCAAAACTTTTCCATATAACCTCGTACCAGCGAAAATATTGGACACTTTGTTCACAAGAGGGCGCCACCACTGTCTAATGCCAGATGCCTTAATTGTGTAACATTAGTAACGTTTAGACCACTTTGACTATTTTGTGATGATAAAAAAAAAAGAAAAAAAATTGAAAATAATTCCTCCAGCCAATTTGTGTGTGTGTGTGTGTGTGTGTGTGTGTGTGTGTGTGTGTGTGTGTGTGTGTGTGTGTGTGTGTGTGTGTGTGTGTGTAGGCTTATGTCATGTTACCCAGGACGCCAGATGACACTTCAGCAAAGTCGTAGAAATTAATTCAAGTATATTAGAGGAATGCAGTTATTAACCTCCTTTCTTCTAAAGAACCTGCCGCACTTTCGAGTCTCTCTAAACCACTCCAGAGCTTTAATTTAGCCGATTGACACAACAGAGGAGAATGGATTTATTAAACCAGATCTGGTGCTTTCTGATATCTAAGTTCTTTTTCAGAATGAATTTGAAACGAGGAAACCGTTGTACAGTCGACGAAGCCATTAAGTTCAACACAGAGCATGAAGACAAAATATTCTTGCAAATGTTTTAAAGTAATTGTGGTGTTTTAATTTACGCAAACAATCAGGACTCCAAACGGAGCCATTGCTATGTTTCCACACGGACTGTTTTAATTGCCGGATGTTTGTGCCTTGGCGGATTTTGGTGCTCGATTTGAGACTTGGTGCATCAGTAAAACAAATGTTTCATTATTTTTGGTTGGAGTTGTTTTTATGTATTTGTAATTATATCTGAGTAAAGAAAGGACATCGTGACTAAATGTGTGTTGTGTTGAAGGTTTTAATTTCGCGTCTTTTCTATTAATTTCATTCCATTTTTTTTTTTTTTTGCGTTAACGCGTTCGTTTTGAAAGCCGCTTATGGTTTCATCAGACCAAAACACCGTCACCACGTGTCTGTGGAGCGTCAGACGTGTCTGTGATTTTAGGTCTCATCAAAGCTTCTCTCGTGTAAATTTCAAATACTGCATTGAATGATGTTTATTCAAAGTTGTTTATCTCGAGAACTCTGTACCTTTTCCGATCTTTCGATCAGCCTCAGAGGCCTTTCAGAAACAGGTGGATTTCTAATGAGATCATGTGACGCTAATTACGCACAGGTGGCCTCCATTCAGCTAATTATGGTCGTGCCGGTGTTTGGTTCGGGCGGTTCATAGCACCGGGGGAAAGCAGGTGGGGGGTGAATACTTTGTACACAAATAATAATTCGTAAACATATTTGCAAATTTCGTTCAATTTGCCTCCCACTTTTAATATTATGGCCTGTTCGGATTCATGACACGCGCTCGCCTCAATCTGAGTGCATCTCAGTTCCAGTCTGCAGCACCAGCAAATGTGGAGTTAATGTTAATGGATGAAGAAGGTTTACACACAAGACCCTCTTTATTTATTTACATAACAAATGTTGATTGCATATTTTTTTTTTGGCATTAAATAGTAATTAATTAATTAGATCTAGTGTCACTGCTTTATATAACAGCGTGCGATTCAGATATGTTCATAATACTGAGAGTCTTAATATTGAGAGTCTTTGCAGTGATTCATGAGGTAACCATCCACTGTAAGTGTTTACCTTTTACAGTCCTCCTGGGATCATCGGGGACGAATTCTCTTTCCGTGACGAATTGAAACGCTCACTACTACTTTCCAAAAGGGCACTAGGGAGCAGGCTTCCTACGCATTTTGAAAAAAAAGAATGGAAGATGATTTCATGTCTGGATTATTAGAGCTTGGTTATTAGGTCTGGGTGGGGGGAGGGGGGTCTGCATCTGCAGTAATCCGGATTTGAAAATGGCGCTTTTGTCTAAAAAACTCGCTTTCAACCGTTTTTTCCCGAAAGTTGCTCCTCCTCGCTGAAACGTCTGGAAAACGCTCAAGTCCCTGTACCGCCCATGAGCAAAAACGTAAGACGCTTCTTACGGAATACGTTTTCGAAATACTTCCGTTTACATTGACTGAAAACGGCGTCTCCGTGTTAACAGAAGGCCAAGAATATGCGTTTTGTGCCGTTAGGAGCAGACCCTCCGCGTTGCCAAAAGATCGGTGCTATCCCCGGATCTGCACCGCTGTGATTGGTTGTTACGTTGTGAGGCAGCAGTTGCCGTGACAGCACAGCGCCCCCTACCGTGTGACTAAACACATGAAAACCATCCGGGATTGTGACAAATCAGAGATTGTAACGTGACGCATGTTAGGGTTGGAATTTAAAATCATTATTCCTGATGTTAGATATGGTCTTAAAACTCTTTACAGAGGTCTGCATTTTTGGAATTTTGAAGAGAAGAACGTGTAGGAACCCTGAGGGAAGTTCCAGGAATGAGCACACCCCAACCGGGGCATTTTGGGGTAAATGGGAACACTTGGCACATCCCAGGCCTCCTCACACTATATCAGAGCCTGACTTTAAATCTCAACAAACACACTACAAAAATCTAGTGGAACATCTTCCCAGAAGAGTGGAGGTTCTGAGAACAGCAAACGAGGAATACATATGGAATGGTTTGTTCAGAAAACACAAACCAGTCAAAGTGTCCACAAAGGTTTGTCCATATCATGTATACGTTTTTTTTTTTTTTTTTTATGGTCCTCCTGGGGCACGTGAGAATGGATTCTCTAATTTGTCATAGATTGAAATGCTCTGAAGTCACTAGTCCTTTCCAGAAGGTCATCAGGGGAGTTCTGGGAATGATTACATCCCACCCAGGCACTCCTGATATACAGAGAAATGCAGTTCAGTTACAGCCCCTGTCTCCTGTTCACTTCCTCAACTGATTTTAATCAATAAGTTCAATCCAATCTCAGGCCTGTCACTGATATGGAATTCAGCACAATGTACTGCCCCCATTATTCCCGGCTGCGGTATTGCGCGTGAGCCGCTCTGCAGTTGTGTTGATTAGCTTCTCGTACAATATTAATAGCTTTTAAATGTTTTTTTTTTTTTTTCTTTTTTTCTTTCCTCATTTTCTTCCGTGCAGATTTATGAGAGTTCTTCGTGGCATTTTCGAGAGTGTTTGATGTATTTGTAGCAGCGGGATAATCAAAATGGCAAATCTAGTTTTTTTTTATTTAAGTCATTATCGCTTCTAATGGCGTTTGTGCATTTTCTATTATTTATGAAGTTTTTCATTTTTTTGTCGTTTACTTTTTATTTTTTAATCTCCTGGCTAATTATGAACATGCGTTCACACACACGCACACACGTTCTTGTGAAATGTGTACTTGATGTTATTAGGCTCCATCTGTCTCGTCTTTCACATGGCATAGGTTACATGTGGTCATGGTACTTGGTAGGTCAAAAGACTGGTGGATGTTCAGGATACAGCAACTGTGTGTTCATGCAGGAAGATTGTGTACAGTGTGATGTGGGGGAGGACAAAGAAGTAACCTGCTGGGTCACCTGCTGAATAACACACACCACTCACTGCACTCACACACTCCCTGCACTATACATACTACACACACAC
>JAAIIK010000079.1:597076-618302 GCA_014706435.1 Silurus glanis
TCTCTCTCTCTCTCTCTCTCTCTCTCTCTCTCTCCCTCTCTCCCAGCTTGTGTAAATGACGTATGATCTGAAGGGTTTGCCATATCATTTAGAAGGACATTGGAGAAGCGTAGCAGTGCATGTCTTTTTAATTGCTTTTTCTTGGCGTGCACGAGCCGTCTCCATGCAAACACATGCACATGTGTCACAGCAAACTGATGGGTAATTTGTGGACCTCAGATCATCCATGACCTTCGCTGGAGTCTAACATTAAGTCTAATTGCAGTGCGGGAGTGGGAGATAAACCATTAGTTTTGCTTTTTGAGCCTGGGACATCTGGATGGACGCGATGTCCTACAGTACCGTAGCACAGAGATGGAAGTGAGAGTAGAAAATGATCAGCATTAGTGTAGTATTCAAATGACTTTCGATGGGCATAAGTATTGGGGCACCGAGCTTTTTTTTTTTTTGTATGGTAGGATGTTTCTGAATTCACTGCAACTCAAACCTGGTCCAGCATGACAATGCCCCAGTGTGCAAAACCAACCTCATGAAGATACTGTTTTAATTGGCGTGTGAAGATCTCCTGCATTAGAGCTCTGACCTCAACCCTATTGAACACCTTTGGGATGAATTGAAACACACACCAGAATCTAGTGGAACATCTGCACAAAGCCATGCTTCACATGGTTTGGACTGGAAGCTCTCGCTATAGAGCTCTGACCTCAACCCATCGACTGCACCCCAGGCCTCCTAACTTCTTCATACATCAGTATCTATTGCCTTCGTGTCTAAATGAAGAAATATTCAAATAATATCTAGTGGAACATCTTCCCAGAAGAGGAATCTTATCACCAATCTTATGGTCATGTGACCACAACGCAGACAGCGAGGGAGTCACTAATTATTATGAAGTGTAGCCTGTAATAGCCGTATTTTAGAAGTCGAGGTGCGAAGCTGCAGAGATAAACACTCTTCTTCATTTCCTTAATAAATGATATATTATAATCCATCACAATACAACCTGCTTCTGGTGTGGTTTGCCGTGACGTAACGAGGTCACCGGCTGCTAACAATTCCACGCCGCTTTACGAGAAAAGTCCGCTTTTAGCAATTATTCGTCATCACCTCACGAACCGGCATAAATCTTTCGGACTTCCCGAGAGTACCTCGGAGAGGGTTGCGCAAGATTAATCCGATCCACACTAATAACACCTTATCATAGTTAGGCTAATGACCTCCACAGAGCCTTGTACGGCCCTGCTGTAGCAGTCACAACATATATTCATATTCATTAAGGTGTACATACTCTATATATTTTAAGTGTTGCTACTCAAAGTAGCACTCGGTGGAGATTTCCCTCATTAAAATCTTCAATTAAATACGGGCTTTCTTTATTTTATTACATTACATCAGGACGAGAGAGAGAGAGAGAGAGAGGCTGAGAACCATAATAATAGCTGACCTTTCACAAAAATGCACAAAGCATCTGCCGTTATCACCTACGCCAAAAGTCTCATTAGAGATTTCCAGCTAAAACGGTTTCCTTTTCTCTCGGTCTCTCTTTTGGCTCCACGTCATTCGTTTTGTGTATATAAAATATATAAATAAATATATTTTTAAAAAGTTTATATATAATTTGACCTTGAACGCTCTTTTTTTTATTATTATTTTATTTTTTATTATTTTTTATTAGTAACACTAAGTAGTTAGCAGGAGCAGGCCTTCACGGTGCAGGAGACAAAGCGCCTCCTCGCACACAGCTCCTGGCCAAGGGGTTAACTTATAGGTCAAGTGAGAAAACAAGTATTTGTACTGTGTAAATGTCAATCTCGGGGTAATAGATTGGATCACACAAAAGGCCTTTCAGCAGCTCACCTGTGGTTAACCAGAGAGCAGGACTCCCTTATTGTCTTTTCACAGCTCTGTGATAGATTTTGAGCACCTGGTGCATTTCAAGGCATCACTTATAACCAGGGTTGCAAAAGGGCGGAAAATGTCCGGTTAATCGGTTAAACTTCATCTGGGAAATTTTGGATATATTCCAAGTTGGAAACCTTTACCTGGAATTTAAGGGGCATTTATGGAAATGAATTAGAAATGTGGGAAAACTGTATCATATAAAACCATAAATGTAAACATTTAATTTGGCCGTAAGCTCAAATGCAGGCAGAACTAATACAGATTTTTATTTTCTTTAATTGGAAAAGTAAAAAAACTCAGGTTCAAATCCCACAACCACTGAGCTGCCACTGCTGGGGCCCTTGAGCAAGGCCCTTAACCCTCCCATGCTCAGTTGTAAGTCGCTCTGGATAAGTCGTCTGCCAAATGCCGCTAATGCACTAACCGCACCGCACACGGACACTTTATGGACACTTTATGGACAACCCACCACTAAAATTGTCTACTGTTTACACTCTGTTACACTTTGTTTACTGTTTACTGTTCACTGGTTACTGCCATTTTTTGTATATTTACATTTATAGATCCTTGTATATCTTTTATATCTTTATATTCTATATTTTATTTTATTTTATTTTATATAGTTCTTTTATACCCCATACTTATTTATCTGCCTTCTTTTCTTTTTCCCCCATCCTATTCCCTCATGCCGGACCGTCGTATAAAGCATTTCACTGCATGTCGTACCCTGTATGTATGTGTATGTGATGAATAAAATTTGATTTGATTTGATGTGGTTGAAGGAGCGCAAATCTCCACAGCCAAAATCTAGAATCATCTAGAACAATTCCACCCAGAAGAGTGGAGAGAAAATTGGGACTTAATGCCGAATGGGATCTTCTAAAAGCTCGTATATTGGTGGAGGTAGTGGCTCAGAGGTTAAAGTTCTGGGTTACTGATTGGGAGGTCAGAGGTTCAATCCCCATTATCACCAACCTCTCTTGGGCCCTTGAGCAAGACCCTTAAACCTGTATCAGGGCTGACCTTGTGCTGTGACCCCAGATAAGAAAGAATTTCACTGTGCTGTAAACTACATGTGACAAGTCTGAAGCGCCTTTCTTTTTTATTTGCCTTCCTTTTCGTTTTTTCTGCACACCGCACTTAAATTTGATTGCGACACCTTTTTCCACGTTTGGGGCTTTTCACATCCCGATTTATTTCTCCTCATCCCTTTAGAGGACGCTTATTACTATCGGGTTTTCACCCTTTCATTCAGAACATTGAGTGCAAAAGGTATGAATAGTAGTGTAATTCAGGTGAATGGTAAAGGTGCTCCCTGATCCATTTTTGCACCGCAATCTGAGGTATTGTAAAGAAGGAAACACGATAGAAGAACCTTTGACACACACTTCCTGTTTACCAGGAAGGCCACATCCGCTGGAGAACGGAAGCCAGGCTGTAATGTAATGTGGCGTGAAAGATTGCTTTTTTTTGGGGACAGCGAGGCCTCAGTGTGAATGGTTTATAGGGTTTTGAGTGGGTTGATCTTTTTAAATATTCAGCTTCAATGAAATATGGAGCATGACTCTGGGCTGTTTTGAATTCATAAGTACGTTTCACAAGGCTGGATGTGCATACTGAGACCTGTGGAATTGAGCACAGCTAAGAGAACAGCCTGGTGACTCAGACGAGGTGTGTGTGTGTGTGTGTGTGTGTGTGTGTGTGTGTGTGTGTGTGTGTGTGTGTGTGTGTGTGTGTTGGCGTCGGCATGGGCGAGGCTCAGCACTTCAAAAGAGACAATAATTCTTTTCGAGCCCCCGTGTTGGGGTGAAACACAATGCTCCTAATCTGAATTTCCTTCTCTGCGCTTTGTGCCTCGTGCTCGATACGATCAGCGTAGCGCCCTTTAGATCTTACAACTTGCACTCGCTTCCTTTTATGTGATGACAGTATTGCAGCACTCCGTCTCGCAGCGTGAAATCGTTCTCACTGCCTGCATGGTCCGTACCTACAGTACCGAGCTGATTTCGGCCGAACACGAATCGACTCCTGCTGTCGAACGCAGAAATAATCCTTAAACTACAATCTGATTTGGAGGCACACAATTGTGCAGGACGTCTCTGGACGCGGTAGCACGAAATCTTCCTTTTACTTTAAAACGGGAGAATCGAACCTGTTCCAGAATGACGATGCACCTTTTTTTTTTTTGCTGCACAAAATGGAACGGCACCCCAGGTCTCCCTCACCTTGCCTACATCGGTACATCTGTGACTTTACTAACTAGATGAATGAGCACAAACCTACACGAGGACACTCCAAAATCTCTTCCCAGAAGAGTGGAGGCAATTATAAAAGCAAAGCAAAAGGCAGACTAAATGAGGAACAGGGTGTATAAAAGAAAAAAATAATCTAGCTTAGTCCAGAGCAGTTTTGATTCCGCTGGGGCAGAGACCTTCAGTGGGGATGTTTTCTAACGTCCCAATCGTAACTTGAAAATATCGTAAGTCGCCTAGCCTACCCAGGAGTCTTAAAGAAAGTGATCAGTAGGGGGCAGTATACTGTAATTTGTTAATTGACACTGCCGTATTGTATAAACCAGCGAGCGCGTGGACGAGTGTACGTTTGCCTGCCGCACGAAACATTTCAAATATTTTGTCGTGTTGCTATCATCATTGTAGGATCAAAAAAGTCGAACCACCGTAACTGTGTGTGTCTGTTTCTTTTCTCTCTCTCTCTATATATATATATATATATATATAATATATTTATATAAGCCCGAAACCTAGAATCAAGCACGTAGAGCTGCCAGTGTGACACTTCTTTTTTCAAACAATGTTGTATTGATATAGTAACTAAGGCCACGAAGCGAAGTGTCTCGAGATCTATTGTTGTGGCCTTGAGCAGGTTCGCTTGTAAATAAATCAGTACAAATCAATTGAATTACATTGTGGCGTTGATATCACTGTTTGACCTTAAGAAAAATTCCAAAAAAGACTAACTTTAACACACGAGCGAGACCGAAATCGATGAATCATAATAAGCCTTGTTTACTTAGTCTTAGTCTTGCTAAGGCTGCAAATCTTGGGGGGGAGTTTCTTTTTTTATTAAGGACCAAAAAATTCCTTAATTTTTTTTTGGATCTCTAGAAACATTTTACAAACTGCACCTCTATCAGTAAAATATATATATATACTTTTTTATCTTTTTTTTATATATATATATAATATGATTAAACCTGGCATAGCATTTTTCATCCTGCGTTGTAATCGTATCAAAAGGATCGTTAATGCATCTCGGGCTGTCGAATAATGTTCCAGACTTTAAGCAAGACATCAGTCATATGGATGAAATCTTGGCTTTAGCCAGCAGGCACGAGCTACTCTTCGCCGGTGGTCATTTTCCTCACCGGCCCCCCGAGCCTGTGTCATTTTATTCCAGCCCAGTCGGATCAGCGCCATCACCTCGTCCTTTAGTCCTGAGCCTGGTTATGTGACAGACCCACTGTCTGCACCCCTCCGCTCGTCCTGCCTCTCTCGCTCTTCCCGTTTGCAGCTCATCAGTCTGTCTGCTCATTAACCTAAAAGACAATGAAAGAGTGGAAGATTGTGTGGGTGTACGGAGGGATGTTGGGGAGCAGAAAAGACCCGAGATGGATGAAAGAGGCGTGCGAGAGACGGATCGAAATAAATATTAATGCGTCAAGGAGAATAATTAGCAGGCTCCTGGAGAAACGGCGAGCTCTCCGGGTACAGACGTGGATCCTGGATCGAGCCTTTCTACAGCCACGTCAGGAAAATGAGGGAACGGGAGGAGGGAGGGGAGGACGAGTTTCGAGCCAAATGATTAACATGTATTTATAAACCCTTAGCGTCAGGCAAAATCAATATTTAAATTCCACCCGGTCCGGCTCAAACCTCAGCCTCTGTATCCGGTCCGTTCCAGTGAACATCATAATCGAGAGGGTTTTTTTTTTTTTCTTCTCATCCGTCTTATGCGTGATCTGTTTTTTCCGTCGTCACGTTTGCGAAGACGTTCAGCTAATCTCGAGAAGTTATTTGGTTGTAAATAGAAGCTGTTTGGAGCTGATCCCGGATTACAGCTGTGATGTCAGCTCTTACAGTCTGGACAATGTTTATCTCTCTGTCTTCTCGAAGGCTGGACTGGATTGATATTTTTTTCTGCGGAACAGATCGTCTGTAAACATCTTTGCAGCTTACCGCCAGAGCTTCGAGCAGAAACGGGGGGCCGCTACAGAAGAGAAAAAAAATGACCAATATGTGCAGAGGAGGGACATGGGGTACATCAGTAGGAGAATGCTGAGGATGGAGCCACCAGGAAGGAGGAAAAGAGGAAGACCAAAGAGGAGGTTTATGGATGTGGTGATGGAAGACATGCAGGTAGTTGGTTTGAAAGAGGCAGATGTACAGGACAGGGGGAGACGGCTAATCCGCTGTGGCGCCCCCTAATGGAAGCAGCTCTCAATATGGCGGTGATGGAGGTCTGCAGTTCTGATTGGCTACTTGTATGGAAACATTGTCTGTTTTCCGGCTCTGCGTGGGCCGCGTTGCAGTAGCCGTGATTAGCTTTTTAGCGTCTCTGCTCCAGATCCGTCCCCGAGAGTTTCCTAGTCTAACTAACCTCGTTGCTCTTCACTCGCGTTTTGATTCGGCGCGCTGTAATTAATACCACGCCGTCGACGGCTGCACTTTACTGCATTCCGGCTCCGGATTGAGATCAAACATCGACTTGCTTTATGGCCTAAATGATTCTCTCGGTGTTAAAGCCCTTGGGTTCAGATATTTGTGATCGTTAATAAGCGTTTGTGCAGGATTGAATAAATATACATTCATAATGATGATTTATTTCCAACTGAAAGCTATAAAAGTTATTTTCTGCATGATCAGAAGCGCGTGTAGGCGTCTCGGATCGCGTGCCGCTCGACAGCAGCATCTTTTCTCCCCCCCGAATAACACTTTTTTGTTTTTACCATGCGAGTCATGAGCAGCGCCTGACGTGGACTTTTGCTGTTAGAATGAAAACTTTTGGTAAGACACTAGATTTTGGAGGGATTTGTCAGGTCAGGTGCTGATGTAGGTGAGGTGAGGAGGCCTGGGGTGCAGTCAGCTTTCCAACTCTTCCTAATAGGTTCGAGATCAGAGTAGGGATAAAACGATTTCTCAAATAACTCGAATACAATCGATGCTTCATTTAGTCCAACTTCACACGGAGCACCGTGTTTCCCCACAGACCTTTTTTACTGACGCACCACCCGCTAAACTCTGGAGCGCTCCGGACAGGTAACACAGAAGAGACTGCAGAATAAAAAATGAAGGAACGGAGAGAACAGCAAGGCGAAGATTCAGCGACTCATTTCAAACTAAAACATGAAGAAAACACAGCGTTTGTTTACCTTTTAATTTACTTTCTCTTTTTCTTTTAAAGAGTAATTTGAAGTAGATTTTAATTATTTTTATGACAAAAAATTTTAATTTATATTTGCATTTTGATGTAATATGGCAATTAAATGCACTTAAATGGGTTTCATTTTCACAAATTACAATTTCAGCAATTAAAACGTTCATTTCTCCAAAAGGGAAACAAATCACTTGTTCATTTTAAGAGAGGCGTCTTGTTTACTCCTGCATATTTAGTGCTGCACTTTAATAAAGCAATCTCGATTACTGACCTAATCGATAGCTGCAGCTCTAATCAGAGCAAGATCTTCCAACCCATGAAAATCATATCTTCATGGAGCTGGCTTTGTTTATTCTCAATACAGGAACAAAGGCATCCTATACAATTGTGTACTTCAAACAATGTGGGAACAGTTTGGGGAGCAACCACATATTAGACGAATATACGAGGCGGTAAACGTACGCCGTGTCAAACGTCTCTGCGTGGCAGATCGGCCCAGTTTCACGCAGAATTTCACGTTGGCTCTTCCGTGATGAAATCGCAGACGAGGGCAGAATAGCACCGTTAGTCTCAAATCTTTTTGATACCAACAGTGTTTAAATGCAACCCCACACCTGTTACTACGCTAGTTATAAGGAATCGCGTCGCGTCTTCGTAAACAGTTCTTCGGGATCACAATTATAGCAGCAGATGTTTTAATCCGAAAGTCCTTTAACGCCTTATCAGCTACACTTTACTCCAGTCTCCTTCAGTCGCCTGATCCCCTAAACAAACATCATTTGCTGACATTTTCTTTTCTCCCTGGGTTCAAGTAAGCATTAAGGCATAATAATTTCTAATTAATTTTTTGCACGGAGCTGAACGCTTTGGGATTAGAACTCCCCGTTGCGGCTTTTTGTTAAGGACTCGATACAACCACGGCACCGCGACCACAACAAGCTGTCTATTAGACGCAGACAAGCAGCGTCTGCGTGCGGATGCTTTCCGGGAGTCTTACGCCGCCTGGGGGAGTTACAGAGGGAACTGAGAGTGTTTATGGATCCGAAGCGACCCCCACCCCCACCTTTAGCTAACGTGGCGTGGAGTCAAGTTCACTTTTGCACTTAAAGGGCATTTGGCAGAAGACATTATCCAGATCTCATTCACACTCCTGAGCAGGTAAGGGCCTTGCTCAAGGGCCCACCATTGGCAGCTTAGTGATGGTGGAATTTGAACTCATGACCTTCTGATCAGTCCAGCAGTTAAACCAACCAGAGTAGGGGAATGAAAAATCCAACCAAAAATCCCAGTAGATCGTCAGGACCAGGGTTCCTACACATTCTGGGAGAAAAAAATAAAAAAATAAAAATATATATATATATATATATATATATATATATTATTTTTTTTTTTTATATTTGAGAGTAATTTTGAAATGGAAAATGTGTAGGAACGCTGTATAACACATGGATATGACTCACACTAACCCCAGCAGGCTCCTGGGCAAACACCGGGAGAACACTACGACTCCGAACGTCAGCGGCGTCTCACCTCTCCACACTCTCGTTTCCGTCTTAATTGGGTCCCGTCCTTAATTATCAGGCGGTAGAGAAGCATAAATATGTGTTTTACGCGAGGATGTGCGGGGAGAGGAGCAGTCATGGATGTGCTACGGCAGTGATAATGTGCTTAATTACTGTTTAACTCGCGCGGACACGGGGAAAATGTGCAGGCCATCGCTCTGCTAGTCCTCCGCCTGACATTAATGCCTCCTTGTGTGCCAGATTTATCACCGCTTTGTATCATTAATGCCTTCCCCCCCCACTTCTTTCACCCTTTTATTTTTGTGCTGGGGATAAGGCCATGCACAAAAATTCACTGATTCCCTCATGCACTCAAACACACGGTCCTGTCTGGGTTTTCGGCGTCAATTAAGGTATTATTTATCGCTCGTGGTTCGGGTTCAGGTCCACCCTCTTACCGAATTAGCTCTGATTTTCCCCAACCTTGTCACCCTGTGTCATCCGGCCTTCTTTTTTTTATTGCCCAAATGTAGATAAACGAGTGCGCCGGGACTTCACAGAGAGCGAAATTGAGAGGTCCGGCAGGAAAGCCCGATCATTAGGCCAGATTTAGTCATCAAGCGGTAGCATTACATCATCCTGCATCGCTTCACTGCCAGCTATCGAGACTTCTCCATTTTCCTATTGTTCTTTTTCCATTTAAATTCCATTTTCTTGGCTTTAGACCATCCAGATTTTGTATTTTTTTCGCGATTAAGAAAGATTAGCGTCAAGAAGTGAGTAGTATTTATGCTTTCTGTGTGACCCTGAGTTCGGTATCTGTGACCGTTCTGTCATAGTTTCATCAGCATTCAATCTGAATTTCACATAGTGTGCACTCACAGTTCCCGTCATCTCCAGTCCGTTATGGCTGCGGTTTGAGGAAAGTCAGGCCTCATAATCACTTTTGTGTATTTGTGTATACACACTATATAGACACATTTTTGTGGACACCTCACCATAAGATCGGTATTTGTTTTGAAACATTTCCTGTTATAATAACCTCCATTCTTCTGATTGTGGTTATTTGTACAGGTTCAATTCATCCCATAAGTGTTCATTAGGGTCCACTCAAGATCATCCAACCCATGTAAAGCATCTGCTCATGCGATATGATTTACCCCTATTACGATTATTTCTTCGGTTCGGACAGACAGCGGATCGTCAAAGCGCCTTCTGACTTCTATCGCATGACCCCTTCACATACATACACGCCTTTTGTAGTGCAAAAAGATGAAATAAATCCAGACCTTCTTTTCCTGTTCTGTCTACAGGAAGATGCAGCTCTACCTCTGCCACGTCAATCTGTATTCTATTCCGTCTTCTATTCCGAAGCGTGTCCACTAATAATCGTATAGAAATAGTTTTTTTTAAAGATGCGAATGCCAACTTGTATCCGGTGCATACTTTTATGCCGACGCGAATCCCTTAGCGAGTATATAAAACAGGGTTTGGGTGATGGTTATTGCCTTATTAGAAAGTCACTGCACTTCGTACGCCTGCCTGCCTGCGTAGCAGCTCGTTAGGCTGATCAAGCGTCCTTGTCGTCTGTCACGTTCTGTTCAGATGCCTGCCAAACTTTTGGCTGGAAGGAGATGAGGGGGGGAGGGGTTATAAACAAGAGAGATGAAAAGTCATCTTCTCCTAAGAGCTTCTGTGCAAATGCAAATAGAGAAAATGATCTCACGAGTCAGAAATGTGTTTCGCGCTCCTGTTCTATTTGGAGAGAGAAATGAGTGTCGGCTAGCCGGCCCCGGACGTGAGCAAAATTCTGCGAGCGCCGAGCCGAGCCGAGCCGAGCGGCACACGTGCCGATAAAAGGCAAGAGTGACATCCATTATGCCAGAACATGCTGTGTGGGAGAACAGCCATCGAAACGGTCCCAATGCGCATGGACGGATTGAAAGGACGGCTGTAAGAAAGGACGCCAGCATCGGTCACTGTGATTGATAGATGAATCGGATCGGGTTAAGTTCAGTCTGACCCACATGACAGGATTCATAAAATTCGAAACTGATGCTGAAAAAGCGAGAGGAGGCCCCCAGACGGGTTTTTTTTTTTTGCGCATTATCTTTAGTCAATCTTTTCCAGAACCAAAAACCACACGTTTGACCTGAAATTCACACGAGTCTCAACCCGTCTTATGCTCTTTGTCATAAGTATTCGGACACCCGACCGTCACACCAATATCTGCTTCTTATTCTGTTCCCACACTCTTATTTTAATATCATTTAGTAGTACAATTTCCCTTCACTGGAGCTCCAACCCGCTCCACAATGCGAGACGAAGATGTGACGTGTTAAGAGATTGGAAGATCTCAAATGTCCTGACTTCCACAACCCCACTGCAGGACTGTAGGATGAACTGGAACAATGACCAAACCTCATAACCTGATCAGCTTCCGTACCCTAAATGCTGTTGTAGCTGAACGACCAGACATTTGTACATCCATGATCCAAAATCTGGTGGAAATCCATCCCAGAAGAGTGCAGCTTGGTGCCCAGGTGTTTACAAACCTTTGCGTATCTCAGCATCTTTCATTTGAATACTTTTGCGGATTATTGGACATCAAGATTGAGTATGTAGTTGTAGACCGTGAGAACAAATGAAACACGTCGAGTCATAAAGTTTACTTATTTATAATTAGGGTGGCAAGAGGGCGGAAAATTCCCGGTAAATTTCCGGCAACTTCATCTGGGGAAAGTTGGAATCTTACTGGGAATTTATGGGTATCAATTAGAAATGTATATGAAATGTATCATATACAAACATAAACAGATACATTTAGTTTGGTCAAAATATGACGTGCATGCAAACTAATAGTTTGTTTTTTTTAATAGTATTTTTGAGAAATAGTCGCGAAGATGGACATTTTTTGACGTGCAGGAATTATGAAATGATGTGTGCACAGCTCATGTAGGGGGCGTGGCCTCAGTGGCCCTGCAATAAGTGTGCCGTGTGCACGTGATTGATTAACGTGCGGGGTATAAATTCAACTGAAGCTGCATTTAATCCGGTTGTTTTACCCAGAATTATCCTGCAGGATACATTTTTTTTCAACTACTTTTTAAGTTCGCTGTTAACCTGCAATTTTGTAAATTCCCAGTTTATCCCCATTTATTCCCATTTAAAGTTTCCTGTCTTGAAAATTCCCGGAATTTTTCCGACCCTACTTGTAATTCGGTGTTGATGTGTTTGGGTTGAAAGGTTCAAAATGAGTTATACACCTTCCTATTCTAGAAGTTTAATCGGATAATAAAGATAACGATTTTAAGACCATCCTGAAATCGGAACGTTTTGCAGTGGATACGAGGTGCGACTCGACCTCGCTTCGAAACCAGAACAGTTTCAAGCTACACAAGGATCTAAAGAGGCTTCGGATTAGCGAGCGATGAGAATTTCCTCACATGACCCTTTGTACTGTGGTCTTTATGCAGGCTTGATGCAGTCGTATTGTATCATCCAGTGGTCAAGAGGTTTTTTTTTTTTTTACAAAACCCTCATTAAAATCCTGCTCATCTCACACGCACGAGCGCAGAGCCTGGCGCGGTCGTACTGCATCATCAGAGTCAAATGTAAAACACAAAAAAAAAAAAAAAAAAGCAGGAAAACAACGTCGGAGTGATCCGGGAGTAAGAACGCAGGATAGAGCGAGTACGATTGAAGGCCTGAAGCACGGGGCAACGAGGCGACAAACAAATGCGTTTATTCTTACACACCGGTAATGAGAGAGGAACGCAATACAACCTCACGGCTTCTTCCATAGCATCAATTATCCTGCCTATACAGTCCCCACCCAGCGCTCATGCGAGCAGTGCGGCTTCACAACCCTCCAGAACTGCTTCATTTGCAATTAAAATGCCATTCAATCATAACTGAATGGAGCTGTCGCGGGTAGTTTGAGTTTGTCTGAAGGGTTAGTTAGTTGTTGTCCGTCACCGCAGCGTCAGAAATAATTTCGGAGGTCCGATGAGTCTGACAGTCACGGCCTCCTCTCTGGACCGAACCGAACTGGAACAGCTCTCCATAAAACCCGATCAAATACAGGCGGTTGAGGTTCCGGCGCTGAAAAAAACCGTGCTCGCGTATTGTTTAGTAGTGTTGTCATTGGTTTTGTCGTTTATCAAAAGCGGTCGCGATGTTTCACAACCCCATCCCGATCCGCCCCTGTCACTTTGAATCTGCCTCTCAGACAGTCGCTTCAGCCGTGCGATGAGAGATGCGGCCGAGCCGCGAGCCGCCGCCGATCTGACAACGCGTCCTCGCGCTCCGGAAACAGCACTCGGATGAAAAACACTTTCCTCCACTGCTCCGTTTAGAAGCGAGGTCACATTAATATGGATTTATTTATTCATTTTTTTCTTTCGCTTTCTCACCATCCAAGCTCTCTTTCTCACTCTTTCTCTCTATCCCCCCCCCCCCACGCTCTGTCTGTCTATCTACATCTCCATTTTTTGTTTCTTTCTTCCCTTTAAGCCAGATAAAGTTTAAATGCACTCAGCTCAGGGCTGTAATCCATAAGAGATGGCAGCTCGTCTTCGCTCGCCAAGCTGGGGAGAGGGAGAAAAGAGGAGAAAAAAAGATAGCAGAGAATCTTTTTTTTTTTTGTGGTGGTGGTCGAGTCAATCATGCACATCTTTGGCTAATGATCCGTGTGGTGGAGTGAAGCGCAGGAGTCCAGAGGCCTGGCACTTCTGATCACTCCCACTGCACATGTGAGGGCGGAGCTAAAATGAAAAAGACAAGCCGGGTCAGAGAGAAAGGCCAGGGTGTGTGCCTACAGCAAAATATTGTGTGTGTGTGTGTGTGTGTGTGTGTGTGTGTGTGAAATGTTTCCTCTAGCAGGGTTTCCTCAGGGTATTAAAAAGTCTACAACATAAAAATCGAATTTTTAGGCCTTAAAAAGTCTCAAATTCGCAGTTCTGAGCCTTAAATCATTTTAAACCGATCTTTATTTTCCGATGTCTATCTAACGCTGCCTCTTACACTCATTGAAACGCTGCTGCAGCACTTCAGAATGTTTTTGTTTGTTAGTTTCCGTGGCGTTAAAGTTCTTTCTGTTACCGGAGCGAATCTCTCTCGGATCGTACCACAGACGTAAAACAGATATTCTTTATCAGCTGTGGGGGGAAGTGCAACGTTCAGCGATACTTGGCTTGAAAATAACGAATGTAGGGTTCGCTTAGGGCCGGTTGCTAACAACGTATTTGTGTGTGTTTGATGTCGTGATGTAGGTCTTACATTTCTTTCTTTAAAGGTCTTCAAAAGGTCTTAAATTTGACTTGGTGAAACCCGCAGCATCCCTGTGCAGGAAGGAGAAGCTCGTCGGTGCCGTCCTTCCCTTGTACAAGGATACGCATCGATTTAATTACGTTAGTGTTCGTCCCACAGGTGTCATTTGCATGGCTCGATGATTGACACCTTCTCTCCTCCTTGGGCTGCCTCTCATTTGTCTGATGACTCCCCCGGCTTCTCACAGCCAATTTTCTAAAAGCTGCTAACAGGGATAAATACTTTGATGAGAACGCACTCATATTTTTTTTTCTGTCTCTCTCTCTCTCTCTCTCTCTCTCTCTCTCTCTCTCTCTCTCTATTTCTCCATCTGTTTTTTTTCCCCTCTATCCTGCAGAAAACACAAAGGTACCCCTGCAAAGGTCACGGTCTCGGCAGAATATCAATTTCAGCTCGGCGCGAGCCCCCGCTTCCAAGGAGGCTCATTACGAGAGCGAGGCCCATTCATCTGCGCCGCGGAGACCGGCCCACCGCCCAGAGAGCGAGCGAGAGAGCAAGAAGGAACAGACTCCTCCAAGCTGCCTGGCTAACGGAGAGACCGACGTCGAGGCTCTTCTAGCCCGGCTCCGCGCCCTGTGACGACCTCGTCTCCATTACCCGCCGCACTTTAACCTCTCTGTTTCGTGTGACCTGCCATTTCTCTTTGCTCTAGCGATAACAGCCGGGGCGTGAGCACCCAAACGGACGAAAAGTCTCCGGAATTAACCTTTCCTTTAACGTGTCTCCGACCAAATAGTTTCGCTCAGGCCGAGAAAAACACACTCCGAACGTACGAGTAAAGACGTAAGCAGAGATAAAGCGTATCCTCGACAACACAGCGGTACAGTGCTGCTGATCTCAAGCGGAAAACCAATATAGACACTACAGCACCTCGTCTTAAATGCAATGCGTGCACTTTTGGATCTTTTTATTATTATTATCATTATAACTCTATGCAAATTCTCAGGGCGAATTGTTTTAAAGAATCGCCCCCTAGATGTAGTACGTATGTAGTGCGATATTCCTCATAGTAGAATTGTTTGCAAAATATATAAGCTCTGTAGATGAAAAAAATTCAGCATTCAAACCAGGCAAAGCGGCACGGCGAACCCTGTGCCATCTTCTTAATAGTCTGTTAAATTCCATATAATTATCCTTTGACACTCGCTCAGGACCAAGAGCTCCGAAAGCAATTTTCGAAAAACGCAGACCAAGTCATGTTGAGTGATGAGTATTTTTAATTACATTTTTTTTTCCTTCTCTCCTCCTCATTCTGTAATTCCTCACTAGTTCCCCCTCTGTACAATACCTTTTCCTGCCTATTGACGGCTAACACGTGAAGTCCAGTCGCCACAGTGTTACAGGCTAGCTGGACACGCCATGCTCATGAAATTCCCTTCCCTGAGTTTCCCTGAGAACGAATCGTTCCCTCAAGGCCTCCACACCTCCACACGGATGGTCACGGCTTGTTACATTTTCCTCGATTTCGCTTTTTCCGCCTTATGACTGAATACGCTATGAATTCCGCCATGATTGCGATTTGTATCAGTAACATTGTATCGCCCCTCCCTCAAACTTTTGGTGCATATGATATAAATGTTCACGGTCACGTTTGTGCGCTACGTCATATATAATTCTTCATTATAATAATCTATTATTATGTCATATTATTCCTCCAGATTCTTCCCTTCCCCAAGCAAACTAATTCTTGTGATCTGATTGACCTGTAATTCTCTTTCCTTGTCATCGTGTTATTATCTTGTCTTTTCCTGATTTAATAATCATCATCTCACGCAGCATTGTCTCCAAACTTCAAAATTGTCTTTAAACGGTGAGAAAACGATCGTTTGGATATAAAAAAAAAAAAAAATTCGTCTTTTTTTTTTTGCTTAGATTTTGTGTAAAAAGTGTGACTTTCTGGTGTCATTTATATTAAAGAAAAACTCTGATTGCACCGTTTCGTCGTTCCGAGCTGTGGAGCTGAAAAAAAAAGGGGGAGTTTTGGGCTTCTAGGTTTCGTCAGAGGACGGGGATTATGGTGTTTGATTCTTCGACCCAAAAACGAGTGAGATGTGTAGAAAATGTGTTCATTTCATGCTCTCCGGCCTACCAGAGTGGAGGAAGGACAAGAAATCCATGTCGAGCAAAAAAAAATAAAAAAGAATTCACCAGAGCTTCATGATAGGGACGAAAGTATTGGCACACCTGATTTTTCCAGCCTTTTTTTTTTTGTGGTTCTTCCCCCCCAAAAAAGTTGAAGGCACACAAACGTCTCTGGATGTGGTAGCGTGGAATTTTCCTTTCACTTGGCGAGAGACCCAAATGTGTTCCAGTATGACAATGCCCCTGTTCTTCACGAAGCTCCATTAAGATATAAAGATATGGGCTACAGTAAATGGGTTGGAAGGTGTGGAAGATCTTGAAGGGCCTGCTATAGAGCTCTGACCTCGACCCCCCTTTGAATAAGTTGGAGCACTGACTCCTGACAGACCTCCTCACTTCCTCCTACATCAGTACCCGACTTTTGTGAGTGAATAAGCACAAACGAAACAAACAAAATCTAGTAGAACATATTCCCCGAACTTTCAAGGTTATTATGGGAGCTTCAAAAAGCACATACTCATTTTATATTCAGATTCACTTTTGTCCAAAAATTGTTGCATAGCAGGTGCACATCATGAAAATACCAGATACCCACTAATGAACGTTTCCACTTGTAGGCATGCGACATCAACACCTCGTGTGATTGTTATTGCTTTGTGTACCTACGTGTGTACAAAGCCAGCATGCGGAGTGGCTCCAGCTAAGCTTAATATAACTCAATGACGTGTCTGAGTCGGCCGCCACGGTGAGTTCCCATGTAACAATTCGAGCTCATTGCCCAATCGCTTTTTTTTTTTTTTCTTCTTCCAGGAAAAAACGTAACCAGCTGAGCGCCGAGTGAAGCAGCAGCATTCTGCGAATGGAAGACTGTGGAAAGTCTGCGAAATAAAACGAGCCAAGATTTCAGTGTGTGGATGTTTAAGAAGTAAAAAAAAAAGTCTGTGTGTAATGTTCAATAGAAGTAAAGACCACGATTTGAGATTCAGAGTGAAATCCTTTGTTAGTGATTGAAACTGGCGCTGGATTATTCGGCCAATGGTACCAAGCTAGTTAGCTCACACTTACCTCAGTAGATCGAAGACGAGCCTCTCATTAAAGTGGAGAAGTTTTTTCTGTTCAGTCGGAGCTCAGTCGTGACCTGTCTAACACTGATGTACACAATAAGGTTTATTATTTATGCATTCTATTCGATGTCTTGAATGCGGTTTGGGACGCAGCCCTGAATTCTCTCTGAATTAGTCATGTTTGCGTTTTGCAGCTGTCACTTTCTTTCTTCTTCACAGCTTCTTCAGCGGCTCGCCGTCGTATTTCTCTACTGTAGCGGGACCTCTTAACGAACGAGACGCTACACCTCAAGATCACATTTGGCTGTTTGAGGTTTCCAGAATATTTCCATGAACAGGATCCATCTCTTGGATAGGGACCATAGGATGTATACGGAAAAAAAAAAAAAAAAAAAAAAAGGATCTGGACACCTGACTTTCCCAGCTCTTCTTCGTCAAGCTGTTTCTACAAAGATGGAGGCACACATTTGTAAATATATGTTTTTGGATGTGAAAGCATGACCTTTTTTCTTCACATAATGTAGGAAACCCAAACCTGAAGATCTTGAGTGGCCTCCATTAGAGCTCTGAACTCAAATCTATTGGGTCGATTGTGAACGCTGATTGAACCCCAGGTCTTCTCAGAAGGGTGGAGGATTTGTAACTTCAAATGAGGACAGAATGTGGAATTGGATGTTCAAAAAAGGCACGTACGGATCTTATGCTCAGGTGTCCACAGACGTTCATCCATATATGATATATGTATGTCATATAATTGTTTATTAATTTGGTTTTGTTGGGAAAAATACACAATGGGGAAAAGATGTCTGAAAAAGTAACTCACCGATTCAAATTTCCTTTTGTCTGCATTAGTTTTTCTACATTAATAGCTGATACACAGAAGAAAATACCTCGGAACTCAATAATCTGTAACCCCCGAAGAATAAAAAAGCATATTTGTCCACGTGAAAAGAATGTTTGTAGCATGTACACACAGTATACTGTACATGTCTTGACAAACAAATGATAAAAAAAAAAATGGCTTGTTTATACAATGGCACTTAGTTTAGAATGTAGAGCCACAAACAGGAGGTGTTGGCAGAAAGCCTTGGCAGACAATGCCAGTAGCATGTGAGTAAATATACAGACAGGACTGTTCTGCCAGTCTGAAAGGTTGGTACTGTTACAGCATAACTTGTGCAAGTGTCTTGGCAACCAGTGCTTTGATGCATAAAAATACTTCTGCTGGAAAAGTAAAGTGCAATATGTACGATTTAAGACGATTTCTTTTCAGCCCTCAGTGAGCTGTCGATGCCAAGGCCACTCTCATGTGTTCAAATGCAGAGATGTACTGATGCTCTGCCAGGAGCCCGAAGGTTTGATGGCATTATGGCGTAAAAATGCTCAAACACGACTTGGCAACCTTTGTGAGTACTGTATATTCTTTTGGGGGAAAGGGGGAAAGTAATGAAAGGACGACTTCTGAAAAAGGATTCTTCTTTTTTTTTTTGGCTCTCATTAAGCTGTATCTTAGAGCTTATCACTTTGCGTTCCAATTTTCGCAAGTTTTTCGCAACCCGTCCTCATCACTGAACGTCCATTCATTACAGTTCCATCATTGTTGCTGTTCAGTGACAGGTGCTGAAATGCAGAATTACTCATGCAACCTGTGGTCCTAAACCATTGTAGCAGACTTTTAATATTAATTACAGTCCAAAACTATCCTCGAAGTTCTTTGATTGCTCAGTAACTTCATGGAACTTCAGGCTGTTGATATGAAATCATCCCCAGCTGCACACAGTGGTCTCCGATTGACGAGAAACTTGGAGGCACACGATTGATTAAAATGTCCTTTGGATGCGGCATGAAATTTACCTTTCACTTTTACTAGGACACCCAAACCTGTTCCTGCATTACAATGCCTCTACTGATATGGGTTATATGGGTTGAAAGATCTCGAGTGGCCTGTTGTCTGAATGAGCACACATTTCCACTCTCCAAAATCTAGTGGAACATCTTCCCAGAAGAAATGGAGTCGGGGGAAAAACACATAGCAATCTTATAGTCAGGTTTCCACAAACCTTTGTCCTTACAGTGAGCCTGGATTAATTCTTGATTTTTAATATAGCTACAAGAGCAATCACTAGTATGTTCTGGACTCTGATCAGGATTTGAACTAGATGAACCCAAATGTAGAGAAATAAATTTGCTGCCTTGGATGAGTTGCAGTGCTACATCTTGGCAGCCAGGCCTCTGGTGCATGAATACTTTTATGAAAGGAAAGCTGTTCATTCAAAGAGCTAATCTTCGGAGAGCAGATAAATATGACTGGCCACATCGTTTGACTCTAATTTGATCAGGGTTTTCTAACGTTTTGTACACCATGGGCATGTTTTAAAAAATAATATACAGTATATAGGTAATTAGATCCAGTAGCAACTCTTCCTCAGAACTAGTTAATATTTGGGGACCTCTGGTTTAGATGACTGGGGCAGAGATTCTCCAAACAGTGGGTCTTACTGTCTTACTTGGGTCGTTCCTGGGATGCTTTGGTTAATGCCTACCAAAAGTGGTCCAGGGAACACCTGGTGAACCAGTGACAGGATCACAGGCACCCAAGCGATTGGGGAGTAAAGGCTACCACATCAATCCAGAAGAAGTAATATATATATAAATAATTGATTAATAAATAATGCCAGGAAGGTGCATGACCATGTTCATCACAAGAATACTTTGAGGAACTTGATATAAAGTTGACTTTGCCTCCAAATGTTCCTGACCTTAATCTGAATCCATAAATCTGTTGGATAATCCACAGGTAATTGAGCCTCATCTTGAATCTTGCAGGATGTAAAGGATTTGCTGATAACGTCTTGGTGCCATCTATCACACCTTTAGAGGTCTTCAGAAGGTTCGAAAGGAGACACTTATCAATATTTGTTATAGCTATGAGAATATTATGTGTTTGAGATTATGTTTAGTTTATGCGGCGTATTTTTAGCCGGTTCTTTGGACAAACAAGATGCTGATGATTCTTCCACGCTGCCCACTGCTTTCCTGGTGCAAAAACAAAAAAAAAGACCAGAAATAATATTTGACTCATTCATTCGTGGTGTTTATTCAGAAAATGAACCCATGACTGCAGCAGCTGTATGAGGATTGTACTTGGCGGAAAAGAGAGAGAGAGAGAGCGATTGAGGCAGGAGGATTGAGGCACCTACAGTGATGAAAGACTCTGCTACCCATGATCAGAGTGTTTATTGTATTATAAATAATAATTATGGCTGTTTCTAAAGGTGTGCGCACTGCAATTTAATTAATCCGGGGGAAATGTGGTGAGCTAACTCCAAAGAGCCCTCCCCCCTCCTCACACCCTCCACAATATATCTCCGACGCTAGCGGGACTCAGAAGTAATTTACGCTGTGATTATTTATATTTGCTTGTGTAAGCGGTGTAAAATGAAGCCATGAATGCTGATGCAGCACCTTCTCCAACTTAACCCAGGCTTAATTGCTTTGGTTACAGAACAACTCTTGTAAGGTATCTTTTTTATCCTTGCACGTTATCGGTCTATTTGCTATGCTAGATGGCTTTCCTACTCCCTCTTTTTTTTTTTTTTTTTTTTTGGTGCTTTTTGAGCTGGGGTCAGCAGGAGGCCCACTCTTAGGCACTGATTGCTGAAGCGGGCTCCATGCAGAGCTAATTTGGCCCATTTGTGCAGTGGCTGATGGAACCAGCCTGCAGGAGACCTTGTTTTTCAGAATGTCACTCAAAGTCCGACAGCTAAATGTCATACTTTCATAAAGTGTGTTTTTTTTTTTGTTTTTTAACCAAACTCAAGGGTGTAATTAAACAGCCAAACATCATAATTCCCAACTGAACCTTTACTTATAAGTGCTGTATTATTATTATTCTGAGTGGAAGTTCTTGTTATATATATATATATATATATATATATATATATATATATA
>JAAIIK010000079.1:652807-664582 GCA_014706435.1 Silurus glanis
TCTTTCTTTCTTTCTTTCTTTCTTTCTTTCTTTCTTTCTTTCTTTCTCCTAATCATTATCTATTTATATACAGTGTGGAAGTATGTGTGATGCATTTTATCTTTCTTGTTTTCTCTTGATCTTATACCGGATGCACAGAAAAACAGCTTTTATTATGCTGCGATCGCGAGAAAACAATAAAGAAAGAAATATTAGAATGCATGGCCTCTTCATATGCTATATCAGGTTGTTGTTTTTATTTATTTATTTTTTTATTAGGAAATGGATAGATACTAAAGGACTGAACCCAACACTGTACCCAACAAACAAACATCATGCAAACGCTAGAATATTTCCAAGAGGGGAAATTCATAGGTAGTTTACATTAACGTATATTCCAGTTGGCCCTGGTTCCAGGACCGTAGGTGTTCTGTCCGTCTTCTCTCGCATGATGAAGCATTCATATGGGAGACGTGGTTGTGTCCTCTGACTATCAGTGTACTGAACATTTACACCGATGTGTCCTCGTTTCCGCTTTCTGCTTCCCTTTGAGTCCCGTTTGCATTTTGCTATTAGCTGTTTTCCATTCGAGTGGAAAGGGTTCATATTAGGAAAGCTTCCAGTGAAGGTAGAATCCAACCCCCCTTTAATCTGCCATATTATTGAATTAAAGGCTTACGTCTGCTCTGTGTGCGCTCAGTTATTCCATTTTCAATGGTGTGCTCATTCCAGCTTTCAATTAAGGTAGATCAGTTGCCTAACGATGGAAAAAGCGAGGAGTGTGGAGGCGATCATGGAGCAAAAGATGTCAGGGGGAGGGGAAGGGGGGGATTCAGCAAGAGGATTACACTGTTTTTCTCTTCCTCTGGAGGAGCAGCCTAACCTAGTCATAGTCATTTAGCCTTTGTTGTTTTTGTTTTGTTTTACAATTTGTCTATATAATGTATACCATACTGCATTGCTTTATATCTCCATTAAAAGAACTTTTACTTCGAGAAATTTTTACTTAGGAACAAGTAAAAAATATCTATGGAAGCCCGTTTTCACCACATAAACAAAAGTTTGTGAAATTTGTTCTTCGCATATCCCAGCTTGCTCAGAAGCTGGGGTCAGAGCGCAGGGTCAGCCATGATACGGCGCCCCTGGAGCACAGAGTGTTAAGGGCCTTGCTCAAGGGCCCAAGAGTGGCAGCTTGAACCCCCAACCTTCCGATCAGTAACCCAGCACCTTAACCACTGAGCTCCCACTCCCTATTTCTCGCAATTCCGTCTTTATTTCTCACAATTCTGACTTTATTTCCCGCAACTCCGACTTCTTTTCTCAAAAACCTCCGACATTTCTGGTGCATCCACCAGTAAGCTTGATGTCGGCTTGAAGTGTGTATGAAGTGTGAAGTCGTTAGTGTATGAACGAGGCTCTGGAAAAGGGCACCTACCAAATGCTGTAAATGTGAGCGCCCGGGAAAGCACACATACAACACCTGCCATTCACTTTATTGGAATATCGGCAGGTTTGTTAAACAAACAATTTGGTTCAGATACAATAACATAGCAATAGTTTGACTAGTTGTTGTGTCTGCCCAAATAGTTGTTTTGACTGCTATAATACAGTTTTTGAAAAACGCGTTAAAGGATTTTTTTTTTTTCGTGACCCTGAAAGCTACCTCTAGCATGGTGTTTCAGCTGCAGCACCGAACCACTTGATATAATGCCCGACTGTAATCATTCTCCAGGAAAGCATCGAGCCGTCATTGCAAGATAAATTTTTTTTTCCTCTAATAGAAATTGGTCCTTTGACAATGTCAATTGCCTAACTCTCGTTTGTCGCTTGACAGCTACCAATAAGGAGGCTGAAAATTTGCGTCTGCTTGGCCTGAATTTCTGAGCTGCCGAGCAGATCCATTATACGGCCAAAAGTTTGTGGATACCTGACCATAAAGTTTGTATGTGCTTTTAAAACATCCCATTTCACCTTCTCATTTTCTTCTAGATTTTGGAGATTTGGAGTGCTGGGGTGTGTTCCATTTAATCCCAGAGGCGTTCAGGAGGTCCGAGCTCTTTAACAGGCCGCCACCACCGATCTTCTACAATACATATTCCATAATGTGTAAATCATATCATCATGGAACTGGTTTTTTGCACAAGGGCATTGTGATGGTGGAACAGGTTTGAGTCTCCTAGTCTTAAGTTAAGGGATAATTATATGCTACTGCATCCGAAGACCTCCAACATTTTGAAGAAAAGATTTACATATGGCCTGAAAAGTCAGGTTTATCCACAAAGACTTATTAGAAAATGGAAGCAGAGATCCTACTGGAAGAAGAAAAAAAAAATCTCAAGATACAATACATTAGAAAGTAATTGAATAATTATTATAGGTATTAAATTTGCCTGAATTTTTAGTCTTCACCACAACTGGAGATCAGTCTGTAAAAGCCGTACCCTGCAGCTAAGCACATTCCCTATATGAAATAAAGTCATCGTTTGCTTTTAAAATAATTCCTCTTTATCGGTAAGTCACGTGATTTAAAAACCTTCAACGGTGTGGAAAATATTTCATGCCACCGCACCCAAAGACGTCCTACAGAAAAGGCGTGGTAACAGTTTGGAGAAGAACCACAAATGGCTGGAAATGTCAGGTGTCCCAATACTTTTTGTCCATCTAGTGCATAGTTTTTTGCTTGTTTAATACATTTTTGAAAGTTGCATTATTCATTTCCAGACTTGTCAACAATAATCTTTTGGGTTTCAAGAGTTTGTTGAGTTTCTTCATGGTAATAGATGACACTCATTTTTCTTTTCTTTCTTTAAAAGGCTGTCTTTATGATTTATTTTATTTATTTATTTATTTATTTATTTATTTTAGATGTATTACAGTTCAGTAATTTTCCCCATTTGGTTTGTTTTGCACAACCATGGAAAAAAAGTATTGGGACACCTGACCTTTCCTGCCATGTGGTTCTTCTCTAAACTGTTACCACACAGCTGGAGGCACACAAATGTATCGGACGTTTTTGAAGATCTTGAGTGGCCTGCTATAGAGCGCTGATCTCTATCCTACTGAACACCCTTGGAATAAATTGCACTGACTGCACCCCAGACCTGACTTCACTAAGACCCTTGTGGCTGTTAAACACATGTCTGCAAGCACACATTGAAATCTAGTGAAACATCTTCCTAGAAGAGTGGAGGGAATTATAAGTGTTCCCTCTAAATGTGGAATGCGATGCACATAACATACCACATGTCTGCAAACATTTGGCAATATAGTGTATTTAGTCATTTTTTGGGGGTGCCAATAATTTTTGAGCTTCCTTTTCTGTTTCTCTCACTCTAGTATAAACACTTAGATTATGCTCAATTTAAGCCTAAATAAGCGGTAGTTAAATACCAATGCTCCAAGACTAAAACGTTTGATCCCTCACATGCACATGAAGCGAATCTGGCAGTAATTTATACTAATGCCACAATAATAGACAATATCCAGCCATAGTTCTCAGAGCACACACACACACACACACACACACACACACACACTTTATCAGTAGATCTTCTTATACCGTAGCAACAGAAGGTCAGCCTGGTGAGACTCTTAAAGTCCATGACACTAATGGTGATGCACACGCCCAGTATTTCATATCAATCCCCTCTAAATGATCCTGTGTTGTCTCCCAAGTCCCGATTTCGAAAATTGCTATCCAAGAAAGTTACCCAAGAATATCACACACTTGCACTCATTCTTTCCAGCTAGAATTTCAGATTTTAGCAGAATAAAAGCTTTTTTTTTTTTCCCCGTCAAGACAAAGGTGATAAAGTCCCGGGTTTGGAGAAAAGCTGATTCGGGTTGATTCATGGCCTGTTGGTGGTGGCACATTGAAGGCTTTTTGTTCAGCCGTCCTCTCGCTGGAGTTGACTGATTGAGATTGCTTCGCCTCCACGGACTCCCATGGCTCCTTCTGTATCTGGAGAGAATGGGGTGATCAGGAAGAGGAGGAGGGAACGAGGTGATTGGGGGGGTTTGAGAGGCGGAGAAGGAGGACAGCGGCTGGTGCTGAACTCCCTCCCTTCTACACAATGACCAGTGGACTGAATCAGTGAGGACATTCTTTCTTTCTTACATGAGCAAAACTGTTGGCAGTCTTAGAATTTCCTGTCCTTCTGACCTGCTGTCAAGCCATTTATCCATCCACCATTTTGTTCCTCTTTCCAGCAGGCCACTCAGGATCTTCCACTTCAAACCAGATCGTCATGGAGCTGGTTTTGTGCACAGAGACATTGTCATGCTGGAACAGTTTTGGGGCTCCTAGTTCAAGTAAAGGGAAAATTCCATACCTCCTATACAAGTCCCAATACTTTTGTCTGTATAGTGTACCTTAGTGCAGAAGTTTGTGCCCCCCTCTAATTTATTGTGAAGAACATTACATTTATATCATTTGGAAGATTCCCCAAGTTATCTCAGTTTGGTGATGCTGGGATTTGAACTCATGACCTTCCTTACGATCAGGGGTCCAACATCTAATCCACTGAGCTACTACTTCCCTATTAGATCTCATAGGTAAATAGATGCATTTACTTACCCATGTACATTACAGCACAGTGAAATTGTGTACAAATTTTCAATTCATTGTATTTGTATAGCGCTTTTAACAATGGGCATTGTCTCAAAGCAGCTTTACACAGATAATGTGGTAAGAAAAAAATTATGAATTGTTCTTTATAAGTGTAAGTTTGTCAGTAATGAGCAAGCCGGTGGACACTGTGGCAAGGAAAAACTCCCTGGAATGGCATTAGGAAGAAACCTTGAGAGGAACCAGACTTAAGAGAGAGCCCAGATTCATCTGGGTGGCACCAAATGTCTGTTTATTACAGCTAAATGTTGAGGTGATGGACAGGATTAGAAATGATTTTATTAGAGGGACAGCGCATGTAGGACGTTTTGGAGACAAGGTGAGGAAGGTGAGATTGAGATGATTTGGACATGTGCAGAGGAGGGACACGGAGTATATCAGTAGGAGAATGCTGAGGATGGAGCCGCCAGGAAGGAGCAAAAGAGGAAGACCAAGGAGGATGTTTATGGATGTGGTGAGGGAAGACATGCAGGTAGTTGGGGTGAAAGAGGCAGATGTAGAGGACAGGGGGGTATGGAGACGGATGATCCGCTGTGGCGACCCCTAATCAGAGAAGACTTAAGAAGTTGTTGAGGTGTGCAGTGATGATCAAATGCAAACTGTGCCCAATGGGGCAGGAACAGTGGTCACTGGTACCTCAGAAGCATGTTTACCTCGACCGAAAGCGAGAGAGAAGAGGGGTGACAGGAAGAGAAAGATATGGATTATTAAGTATCCTTATTGTTGTATAAAAGTTGCAAGATTCGCTCTAGCACCATAACTCAAAGGGAGAGCCAGACGGTAGCACAGATATGAGGGATCTCTCGGATAAGAGACGGCCCGCCACACCACCGTCAACAAACCTGAGTGAACATGTGAGAGCGAGGGGACGGCAGCATACAAATATCCCAGTTAACCGAAACATCTATATCCATGATCCCTCCAGATCTGCTCCTTTACCCAAGAAAAAATCTACCGATCAAAGACTTGACCAAATAAATATGTTTTCAGCCTCGACTTGAACACTAAGACTCTGAGTCCCGAGTACTAAATGGAAGGCTGTTCCATAACTGTGGGACTTCATATGAGAAACATCTGCCTCCTTAAGAACATTACAAAGAAAGTTAGACTTAGACTCTGTATACCAGCTGAAAGGTGACAAAATAAAAATGAATTCATTAGAAGGCTCTAGATTTAACATTTTGGCCAGAAAGACAAAAAAAAAAAAAACCTCAGAGTGCTGCATGAAGATATTAAAACCAAGAGGTCATATTAATTTGATGACCTCTGGCCAGTAAAAGCTCTTAATACTCATCATTTATAACTCGCTGGGGGCACGTTCATGGCCTTTGCCGCCGACATTAAGGCATTAGAGCGTCACCTGGAGCTCTCTCGTGGTCTCATAAGAGCTCCATGCTAGAGTGCTCCATTAGGTTGCCATGGTGATTGATGAGCAGCCCCTTCTCAGGCGTCGGGGCAGGGACGTGACGCTTCCTCTCTGAAAATCTGACCTTTACTGCTTTTGTCCAGAAAAAGCAACAGTTACTCTGGGCGTTTCGTAACACCGCCGATTTCGTTTCTCCTCACACTCTCTTTCAGACGCTCGGTCCGTTCTTTTTTCTAGTTCACTTTTTCTGTGTATGGAAACATTTCAAACTGAGTCTATGCCAATCAATAGACTGGAAAAGATACAGTAGTTGATGCAAAGTGGAAAGGAAAATAATATATAGCTGGGGTCATGTCTAACCCCGGGCACTTACAGTAACAAAAATGGCTGCTGATCGAATTTATTTTATTTGATATCATCATTAAACAACTCTCAGGAAATACATTTTTAACTACACTATATAGACAAAACATTTGTAACCTTGTGATACGTGTGTGCTTTATGAACATCCCATTCCACATTTTAGTCCCTATTTGCTCTTATAATCACCTCCAGTCTTCTGGGAAGATGTTCTACTAGATTTTGGAGTGAACACAGATTTGTGTTCATTCAACCACAAGGGTATTAGTGAAGTCGGGTACTGATGTAAGGAGGCCTCGGGTGCAGTCGGCATTCCAATTCATCCCAATGGGGTTGAGGTCAGAGCTCTATAACAGGAACCTTTCATTTCAACCCATATACACCATGTCTTCATGGAGCTGGGTTTATATTCAGTAGGATTTTTAGTGTTTGGGTTTGTGTTTTAAGGACGAAGCTCATTAGTTTGAATATATTTGAGCAACAAGGCTTTATTCCTTAGCTTGGCTTTTGAATTCGAAGGAAGTAACTTTTTTGACTGATGCGCAAAACGACCCGTCGGATCGTTTGACTCGAATTGGCTTGAAACGCACTTAATTCGTTCGCATTTCCAGGTCTAATCTCTATCATTTGCTTTTACTGATTTCTATTGACATGATAGGAAACAGCGTTTCGAAGGAGGAAATTAGGAAAACATTAAAGGATCTCTTGGGAATACGTTCAAATGGCGGCGCATGAAACATCTGTTAATTATTTATCCGTTTCATTTGCACAATTACGACTGACTGGCAGCCCAACTTCGACTGACTCCAATTTATCACATAAATATTACATCCGATTTTTTTTGTTTTGGTTAATTGTTTTTTCCCCATGCAAGAGGAACTCTGCCTTGTTTCATTAATTATTTGTATGATAAATAATTCAGATGTGGCAGGACTCATCACAGGAAAAACATGGGGGGGGGGGGGGGGGGTCAGAGAAAAGTTGTATTTTTTCAAAGAAAACAAAAAACAGAGTAGAAAGAAACATGTTTGCTCTGTGAGCTGACAGTATGATTTGCATGTTTTAAACCTAGGACAAGCAGAATAAAAGCAAAAGCTTGCAAACCAGCAAGACCCGAGTGATTCAGTGGCGTGTAATTGTCTTTTAACGGCACTCTACACCGTCCCTGTCCATTAAACATGACAAAAAAAAAATCTCACAATGCTGTTGTTGTGTTCTGTATGAGTACATTAAAAGTGTAGAGGCTCTGGAGCCTCGGTGTGGCATTTTGTTGAAAAGTTCGAGACATAATTTATACCGTATGATCTTTTTCTAGCTTATATATATATATATATATATATATAGTGGATATATAATGGAATATAGTGGAATAGTAGCTGTTCCAATTTGGCATCATATACTGTATGTAGATCTATGTATAGATACATTACATTGAAAAATCTATTGAGACACCTGATTTTTCCAGCCTTAGTGCGTGTGGTTCTTCCCCAACACAAATGCAGTAGAATTAAAATTAACGTTCACTTGAACTAAGAGACCCAAACCTGTTCCGGCATGACATTGCCCCGGGACCAAATCCAGCTCCATGAAGATACGTTTTACATTGTTTGGAAAATCGTGAATGGCCTGCTGTAGAGCTCTGACCTTAAATTTATTGGGATGCATTAGAACACTGAAAGCACTCCAGACCTCCTCACCTCATCTACATCAATACCTGACTTCACTAACTGGCTGGATGAGCACTTGATGGCTGCAGCATCTCAAAAAAAGTTGTAACGGGGCAACAAAAGTAAGTCAAATTCGAATTGTATTTGTCACATACACATTCATACAGAGACAGAGCTTTTTTTGACTGTCCATCTTGTAAACATGAAAAAGAAATACAATATAAAGATAAAAAGAGTAAAGTAACGTAAAATGCAATAAAATAAAATATACACAGTCTTGTAGGTACAGCAGGGGGCCTTAGAATAAGTGTTATTGATATTAAAAGTGAAACTGGCTGAATAAGCACAAATCCACAAGTCAAATCACCGAAATCTATTAGAAAACCCTCCCACAAATTGGTAGAAACCTCTATTACTATCACTTGAGCCGAACCAAAGTGATACCAACTAAATAAACATCCCTGGGAAGCCTTGGAATCCCTACAGTGAGACTCATTGCTCTAGAAAATCTCTGAGCACGAGTATAGTTTTTGAAATACTTTACAGTCCTCATTAACACCACACACCAGAAAGCAGGGTTTGAGTAAAAAAAAAAAAAAAAAAAAAAAACAATGCTGAAATGGTTCTTCCGGAAGTCCTTCGCTTTCAGCTGAGATCTTGATTGAATGATTTAAGGGCCTCTTGTTGCACGCTTTAAACCCGACCCCATGCTGAGGCAGCGCGGTGCTGAACGCATGATTTTACTCTTTCGTGCACTACAGGAGGCGCTGACGACCATGCGAGATCGACTGAAGTGGCTTTTAACTGTTTGAGTCTAACCTCGCGTCCACCGAGTCACTCTGTTACCCAATACACTTCCTAACGGCCTAACTTGCAATGGAGTGGTTAAAAAGTGTGTGTGTGTCTGTTAACAGGTACGAATGGTAAAATCAAGGACTTCAGAGTTCATACAGTCAGATCCACTGGGATGTAATTGCACTCTTCAGGCACTTTGCTGGTTTAGCCTTTCCACTCCACATGCACTTTTTTTTTATTATTATATATATATTTTTTTTTACACATTCCGGGGTCGTATAATATAAAAAGCAAAAAGGTTGTGATTAATATCGACCTTTTATACATCAACCGCTGCTCTTATTCATGCATACGGTGATGCACTTCATTTCTGTACTCACTGGGAGTCTGTTTTATCCATCGTGAATTTATTGGCTAATAAACACTGAATATTCAAGATTCGAATTCAAGTTTTATTTAAGACACACACACACACACACACACACACAAGCGTACACACTGGAGAGTGCAGTGAAATATTGGTTTTGAAATTACATGACATAAAAAACTTATAGATGAACAAATTTTGAATCTACAATTCTTGTTTGTTTAAAATAATGTATTTATTTATCTATTTTGTTATTGATTTAGTTTTATTTATTCTTTTATTTTATATCAAATAGAAATGACTTGATTTCAGATTTGATGTAAAATTATAATCTTTTTTTAACCCCCCCCACCCCCCTTAATTTCCACAAACCAGAATTGATATCAAGTTATTTTCTGTCATTTTATAAATGAATAATAATGATATTTATTTAAATGAGATATTATTATAATACTATATTTAATCAACCTGTGTACAGTTCAGCTCCATGTGTGTGTTTATTTATTTATTTATTTATTTTTATTCCATAATCATAACTGATTATATACAGTATTATATGTAGAATTGGTCAAGTATATCTTTCTTTCTTTCTTTCTTTCTTTTTCATAGTTTTTTTCTTTTTCACTGTAATTTCTTTTTCTTTCTTTCTTTCTTTCTTTCTTTCTGTCTCGCTTTCTTTTTCTCTGTTTTTTCTTTTTCTCTGTAATTTCTTTCTTTCTTTCTTTCTTTCTTTCTTTCTTTCTTTCTGTCTCGCTTTCTTTCTCGCTGTGTTCTTTCTTTCTTTTTCACTGTTTTTTTCTTTTTCACTGTAATTTCTTTCTTTCTTACTTTTTCATAGTTTTTTTTCTTTTTCACTGTAATTTCTTTCTTTTTTCTTTCTTTCTTTCTTTTTCACTGTTCTTACTTACTTTCTTTCTTTCTTTCTTTCTTTCTTTCTTTCTTTCTTTCTTTCTTATTTAATATAATACTATATTTAATCTACCTGTATACAATTCAGCTCCGTGTGTGTATGTATTTATTTCTATTCCATAATCATAATTGATTATATATTACATGTAGAATTGATGTCAAGTTATATATTAAACATATTTACAGTCAGTTTATGCAAATCTATTTATTTATTTGTTTAACATAAACCAGAATTGACTTTATTTACTATATTCTATTACTGATAGATCATTTAAAAAAGCAACTAACTGCACATTGTATACTGCATATGTTTTTGTGTGCATGTAAAGACCAAGAATCACACACACACACACACACACACACACACACACACACACACGTTTATTTTTCTCCTATAGAATCCAGTCCGGTGATCCCATGCCTTGCGTCTCAGTTATGTGTTTTGCTTACTTTTAAACACGGGTATTTTATGCATGTATGAGCGATAAGAAAGCGCGGCGAAAGGTCGTGTGAGGGTATAAACACGAAGCGTTTGACATTGTGGAGAGTGTGGAACGCCGTGGCGCCGTATCCTTGTGTCCTCCTGCGCATACTAAACGAGTGGAGCAGCCTACACGGGCGCGCTCGGCTGTAGGCCGCGGATGCTAATTAGCTTCTGTGTTATGTAAGACGCTTTGCTCTGCTAAGAGGTATAGTTACTGACTTAATTACCTTCACATCTTTGTTGTACAAAGAGCCAGAAGTGATATTCCACATTCCTTCATTCAAAGCGCCTTTCCTGCTCATGGAGAGTTCTTTTAGCCACTTATTCTTATACAGGATTGGAAAGGAGTGATGTCTGAAACACCGATGCTGACTCGTTCTCTTAGGAGAAAGACTATTCGTCTGTGTTAATATACACTAAAGAGACAAACGTTCATGGACACCTGATCATATGATTCCTATTTGCTTCCCATTCCATCATTTAGTCCCCAGTTTCTCTTCTAATAAGCTCCACTGTTCTGGGATGATTTTCAAGAAGATTTGAGGGTTAAGATGATTAATTCCAGACCACACAAGATCCACTCCAATCCACTGTACACAAGATCTTCATGGAGCTGCATGGAGCTTTGTGCCTTGTCATGCTGTGACAGGGTTGGATCTTCAAGTTCAAGTGAAAGAAAAATCCAATGCCAATCCAATCAAATGGACTTTAGGCTCAAAGGTCTTGAGTTTAAATCCCACCACCACCAAGCGGCCACTTCAGGGGCCCTGAGCAAGGCCCTTAACCCCGTAGGTGCTCAGTTGTATGAATAAATTAAATGTAAGTCGCTCTGAATTTGGCCTAATCAGAATTTGCCGTATTTGGCATTTGCCCAATAATCGTGTATTTCTGATCTGAAGGCCACTCCTGGGGCCCTTAAGCAAGGCCCTTAACACTCAGTGCTCCAGAGGTGCTGTATAATGGCTGACCCTGTGCTCTGACCCCTGCTTTCTCACAGCTCTGGAGTATGTGAAGAAAAATATCACTGCTGTAATTTACATGTGACAAGTATAAAGCTGCTTTTTTTTTCTTTCTTTCTTTCTTTTTTACTGTTCTTTTCTTTTTTCACTGTTCTTTCTTTCTTTCTTTCTTTCTTTCTTTACTGTTCTTTTCTTTTTTCACTGTTCTTTCTTTCTTTTTTCTTTCTCTTTTCTTTTTCACTCTTATTTTCTTTTTTCACTG
>JAAIIK010000079.1:667376-690003 GCA_014706435.1 Silurus glanis
ACACACACACACACACACACACACACACACACACACACACACACACAGGATTGCCTCCTGATGTGGAAGTTAAATACCACTGTCCCAGAAAACTCCTTTTAATCTCGCCATCCCTCTCTCGTTCTTCCTTTCTCTCTAATCTCGCTCTTTCACTCGTTCACATTCTCTCTCTCTTTCTCACTCGCTCACTCTTGTTCTTTCACCCACTCACTTGCTCTCTCCCCCTTTAGTCTGTCCCTCACTTATTCTCCCTCGTTCTTTTGTTTTCTCAATTTCTCACGCTCACTTTCTTTCTCACTCACTCACTCACTCGCTCATTCTTTCTCTCTCTCCCTCACTTTTTCTCTCTTTCACTTACTCACTTGCGCTCTCTCCCCCCCCTTTAGTCTCACTCACTTATTTTCCCTCGTTCTTTCGTTTATTCACTCGCTTTCTTTCTAACTCGCTTGCTAACTCACTTACACTCTTTCTCCCTTTCTCTCCCACCCCTTTTAGACTCACCCCACTTATTCTCTCTTGTTCTTTCGTTTCTCAATTTCTCTCACTCTGTCGCTTTCTTTCTTTTTCTCACTCACTTTTTCTCTTTTACTCTCTCCCTTTAACCTCTCACTCGTCTTCTTTCTCTCGCTCGCTCTCCCTTTCTCATTCCCAGTTTCAATTTTCTATACTATATTGGTATGGTTTTCAAAAAAATTGAGACACAAATGAGCGACTGAATAGACAAATATAAATAAATGCAGTATTTTACTAATAAATAAAAATTATTTATTATAAATTATTTATGTTTTTACACTCAGTTCATTTTTTGTTTTATTCGTTTATTATAAGAGAAAACGGGAACTAAATGTGGAATGGGATGTTGAAAAAGCACCAAGGTGTCCACCAAGGTAGAGTGTATTTGAACGTGCACAAAATTGGCTAGGTTGGGGAAGTTCAAGTCTGTCGCAAAAACTCGCACACTTTTACTTTGCCGTATATTGCGAATATTGATGACCTTAGCCCACACCAGATCTCCCACCTGACCCAACATCGCACGTGAGATCTTATATACGCGGGTTTACAGGGTATTTAACATAGAATGGGAATACCTTTGCATATTTTTGTGTAATCTCAGGCTAATCCAGTACCTTTTTACTCATGCTTGTCCTCAGGCAGCAACACCATCATTTGATACACACGAAGTGGAAAAAGGTTCATGCAACACAGTACAGGTACCCCAGGGAGGGATGAAACACACGTCTCTTAGCTTTGTGGATGGAGATCCATAGGGTTTAACCTGGCCTTGTTAATGAATTAATGACACGCACTCACATGCTCAGGGGGACTTCATTAGAAGATAATAAGACATGTGGGCTCAGTGGGTGGTAGATATGATGGGAGGGCACCAGGGCTTTGAAAGCTGTAGAGGTGGAGGACGTAATTAATGCAGTCTCAAATGTGCTGCTGATGCAACGGACAGCAGGATCAGAAACTCATGGGTTCTAAACCCATCTGATTTAATAGTATGGTCTGGCATTGGCCTTTTCGAAACACCTTCTGCGATTCACTTGACCTTTAAACCAGAAGGGGGAAGTCCCAAATCTGGCGAGTAGGGTGGGTGCGGAAGTGAGAGCGTGTGGATTTTCCTCCGAACCTCATCATGCGCAAACAATTTCGTCAAAGGTCTTCCCGATCTCTCGTCTTCTTCCAGTGATGTTCTTCCGCTCTCGAAACACTTCGGACGACTTGTTGCAGCATCGCTGTATGTCACGTCAAACGTCTCTGTGGCAGAGTCGCAGAATTTCACATTTGCTCTTTCCTCAAACTTGTTGTCCGGGATGAAATCGCAGACGTGGGAAAATTAGCACCAGGTATCGCCATTTAGTGATACCACCTCGTATACAATCACAGTCACTCCTCCAAACTCGGAATTAATGATCACTGGCCAAACAAAAGCTTCTAAATGTCAATACATACATTTTGGATTGTTTTCAAAAGACAAACAATAAGAACAAATTAGACTCGACCTAATTGAAGCCAAGAAAAGAATGGTGACAAGAAATGAGTCGAGTTGTGGAAGAACAAAACCCTAAGATTGAATATCATTAGCCTAGATGAAAGTACCTATACAGAGTTACAGGTTTTTCGAGTGGTGGGAGGCTGATTACACATGGAACGGGATCAGTCTGGTTGGCCGTGGTCCATCTGTTGGCTGGGATTTAATTGGGTGCGTCTAGTCGGCTGAAACAGGAGCTAAACTGTGACAGGTGCCTTGTTGTGGAGGTGGTCCAGTCCCACAGAACATTTCCCCTCTTCCTGCTGACAATATTTTGTTAATCAATCCGAAAGGGTCGTCGGGACAAAAACTCGGATGTCTCCACTTAAAGTAAAATAACCATTTGAAAGTCATTAATGGTGCAAATGGACTGGATTTAAAGATGCCTCGGGGACACAAACTTGGTTTTCTCCAGTAATATGCGGTTCTTGTGGTACCATAAAATTGCACAATTGTATTAGACAGTTTGGTAGTGAAAGATATCCATTGGAAGATCTTGAGTAGCCCGTTATAGAGCTTCAACCTCAACACCACTGAACATCCTTGAGGAGTTGAGGACACCTGGGGTGCAGTCAGCATTAGCATTCATCCCAGACATCTATACATATTTTTTATTATTATTATTAACACCCTTGCGGCTGAACGAGCCCAAATCTTATAGTATAGAAACGCCGTACAGGGTAGCCGCCTCCAAACTCACCTTAAGGGTCATTGGCTAATCAAAATCCTCAAAGTCCTCGTCATTTAATTTCTGGAGTCTTCCAAACTGTTTAAGGAAACTTTCACTCCACTTGGATTCTAATACAGTGAATTAAACCTAAAAGATACAGACGATTGTGCGTTTTTTCGAACACCACACCGCAGTGGGACGGACGGAGGAAATGGTCTACGAAGTTTTGAGTTATTTATTTACCTCCAAAAGCTGTGACTAAAGTTCCAACCACACGCATCAGTTTGATCCGTCTTTCTTCTCTCCTTCATCTCCCTCACCTTTTACTCGTCTCCCCTGGCTCACTGGTTGCTGTTGGCCTTTGATGGAAACACACACCCTGTGCCCCCTCTGTTACATTAATTGCCTCTGAACCCCTGTGGACACAGTATGTGTGTGTGTGTGTGTACGTGAGAGAACCACATGCTCAAGGTCAGTGTGTGTTTTTGTGTGTGTGTGTGTGTGTGTGTGTGTGTGTGTGTCTGTAACCGCTGTCTTTGGCTTTTGTGCTGTATGTCCTGCGGGACGGTGCTCAGCTGCCAAGCTGCTCCGGTGGGAGCTCACCCACATGCCTCACCTGTAAAAAAAAAAAAAAGAAAAAATTAATCGCGCTTCAACACAGGCCACGCCGGTCGTACCGCACACGTCAGGGCCGAAAAGTGTGAGGCGTGACTTCTATTTTTTCTTCCGTTAGACATCAAATATTAACGCCGACATTCTAATCGTTCTTTCATTAACCGCTTTTCGGATCGAGTAAACCAGCGTGGGGTGAAATGCCTCGTAATGACATGCTGATATTCCATATTGACATGGGATGGAAAAAAAAAAGAAAATGAACAGGTTGTGTGAACTGGACACACACACATATGTGTGAACACATACAGCAGGGATTGTTCAAGCCTCAGGTCAGCGCAAACACTCCGCAGTATGGTTACTGTCAGTCTCCGGCGGTACCGTCTGTGTACTCATGGTCGCCCCTGACTTCCTCCGAGTCACATGATCGATAAGAAGCACTAGATTTCGCTGTATATTACTCGGGTCTAGTATTGAGTGAGCGCCATAAACCACTGCTGGCAGCGGCACACCCGCTTATACGCACACACTCTGGCAAACAGCGACTGGGATTAACATGGGCACGTAGTCAAAAAAGGGACTCGCCTTACTAAATGAGTCATTTATGTCTTCATTTATTCTGTTTCGGGTTGAGGTTTGGAAACTGTTACAGGGATTTCTGCTGAATGCGATCTTTAGGGAGTTTTCCTGCCATTGTTATTGTAAAAAAAAATGATCACAAATATAGACGGAACGTAGATCTCTTGGGCGGTCTCAAAGGCAATGCAGTTTATTACAGAAGGCCGATTCGGAAGCGATTGAGCCAACACTATAGGGACACTATATGAACAAAATAATTGCCACCCCTGATTTTTCCAACCATGTACAAGGGTATGCAGTACATAGGGTGGCGCTATTGCATGCAGTGTATTCTTGAATGTACTTTTTTCGGAGAAAAGAGAAAAGGGGTGGATGCTATCTATGATCTTGCGTATCCCCCCCAACCCAATATACACTCCATATAGTGTACAAGAGTTTGTAGTGGATCTTAAATGGGCTGCTATTGAGCCCTGACCTCAAGCCTATGGATTGAGCAGGATGAATTGGAACACGGATGAATAAAATTGAACATGGACTACAAGTCCTGATTTTACAATCGCCATTGCGGCTGAAGGAATGCAAATCTCCATAAGCACACTCCAAAACCTATACCTTTTGGCAGAAGTGTGGAGGTTCTTATATATGAGCTTTCGACCTTACAATGATGATGACGGCAATACGACAAAATACATTAAGTTTCAAGCTCAATTTTTTTTCACGCAGCAGGCGAACGGAGCAGCGTAAATGCAATAGGATACGTTGGGAATGCTGCCAGGATGTACGCATCTCCTGCCTTGTGAGATGCCCAACTCTCGCCAGCAGTCGACAGAATTCAGTCTCGGGGGGTGTTGTTTTTTTTTTTGGTGTTTCAAAGCCTATTTTCAGCTTTTATCTCTCCTTTTTATACATGCACTACCTTGCCAAAAGTATTGGGTCATAAATACGGTATGTGATTTTTGAGCGTCGCATTCCATATTCTCGATTTGCTCTTAAAATTCCCTCCACTCTTCCGGAAAGATGCTCCACTAGATTTTGCAGTGTGCTTATGGATATTTGTGTTCATCAGCCACAAGGGTGTTATGAAAGGCAGGTACTGATGTAGGTGAGGAGGCCTGGGGTGCAGTCAGCGTTCACATTCATCCCAATGGCGTTCAGTAGGGATGAGATCAGAGCTCTATAGCAGGCCAATCAAGATCTTCCTCTCCAAAGCATGCAAACCATATCTTTGTGCACAGAGGCACAAAGTGAATGCCAAATCGTATTAGATCGCATCTAAAGACGTCCTGTACAATTGAGCGCCTCCAGTTTTGTGGTAACGGTTTGGAAAAGGACCACGTATAGAGGGAAAGGTCAGGTGACCCAATACTTTTGGAAATATAGTGTATGTACTCAAGTTTATACAGTACGCTAGTGTAAATTGCTCTAAATGATGTACTGTAATCATTTGCTGATCGGCATTCTCTAAGACTCCCGGGTAGGCCATGTCTCAACTTGCGATATTTTCAAGTTACAACGGGGTCAACACGACCGCTGTGTGATCGAGAGGATAGTGATCGCTAGTGACTTGAAAGCGTGTATTTGTCTAAGACCAGATCGTACTTCTAATGTAGAGAAGTAGTAACGCCATCCATATCTGTGTTTTCTTGAAATTGGCTTTGTCATAAAGTGTGTTTTCGTGTACAGGTATTAAAGTTTTAAAGCACAGCTTTTATTCTCATGCACACTGATGCTTAAAAAAAAAAAAAAAAAAAAAGAAGGAAGCTATAGGTCAAAACTCTTTCTCGTCACTGACCAAGTTTGAATTATGCTAATGAGTTGAAATGTTGGGATTGATGTTTGTTGTTGTTATTCAGAGCTTTTAATTATAAATGCACTACTGTATATTTCACCCATATGTATTCTGTATATGGTACATACATTCATATGAGCGTGTTATCTTGTCTTACCCACTGCACAGTTATAATGTATAACTATAAATTCTATATCTTAAATGCACCTTCTGTATGTTAATCATTCTCACCCCTATACATATGGACCCATACCCTCATTTAACATATTGCTATTTATTGTAAATAGATGCTAACTTCATTTCACTGGTTGTGCACATGTGCTCTGCACAATGTTCCCAACCTCTAATCGAATCTAAAAATAGAATAAATATCGGTTTAAATCATCTCGTCGACTCAAAGGGTGTCGTCATTAACGTGCCAATTTAAATGTGCGCATTTTACTATAAAAATCGACCATAATTATATGTAAAAAAAACTATTCCGTTCCGTGTCTAAGATGATGCATAACCAGAGAAGTGTGCATTCACAAACTCTCCATTCAACTCGGATCCTGTGGGACATTACAATGCATTTGTGGGAGTTTTGTTTTACTTGCTATTTTCATGCAGTCATGAGCAGGAGGTGAGATATGAAACTCGTGGGTGTTTTCTCGTCGTTCGTTATTGTTATACATTTACCGCATTCATTCACTTCTAGCCTGTTTCGACTTGTTTTAAATTGCTCTTATTCAGTTATTCGTACATAAAGTTTAGTAAATCGAGTCGTCTAGGCTTGATGTAAAACAATGCAAGCAGATGCAGTCCAGATTTCCCTCTGGGAGCCAGCGAGATGGTCGGAATTCCTTCGGGAGCTCCTAAAGAACGGTCGGATTTCTTTTCCGAGTGGGTGGAATTGAAGAGAGACGTCCATGGGGAGTTGGTGGGAATGGTCATAAGTCCTTTACGAGTGGGTGTCATGAGTTGATGGGATAAAAAAAAAAAAAAAAAAGAGGAAACGTCCAGGAAACGTGTCTGCATACTGGATTGAGACAATGCTAACTGCATTCTGAATCTATTACAATAGCATAACTTTGTAGTAGAAGAGTCCGGACGCTGAACTGGTCTCCCCGCAGTCTAGACCTTTCATCATTCGAAAATATTCGGCGCATGATCAGATGCATGGCCGTATGGATGGAATGATTGATGGAGACCCTGGAACGTCACATGCACCTCAGATACAATTACGGAACAGTGGTAGCTCAGTGTTTAAGACTGTTTGGACTCCAAATCGGAATGCTATGAACTCGAATCCCAGCACCTCCAAGCTGCCACTGCTTAAGTCTTAATTCTCAACTGCTCAGTTGTTTGAATGAGATGTTGTAAATCACTTTGGATAAGGGCCAAATGCTCTAAATGTAAGCTTTTTGGTTATCAGAGGAACCTTGCCAAGCAGATACAAGGTATACAAGGTGGTATCAATACATTTAAAGCCTAAGGGTGCTAACTAGTGCTATTCTGATGTTACCATGGCTGCGATTTTAGCAAGATAGAACAAAGAGCAAAATGCGTAAAAACCCGGGCGAATCTGCCACAGAGACGTTTGACGTCGCGCTTCAAGGGCGAAAGACAGCAACTGGAAGATGACGAGAGATCAGAAATTACTTCAACAAGTTCAACCCCCCGAAAACCTTTCAGCAACTCGTGCATGATGATCATCGGAGAACGAGCCACGTGATTTTAGTTCCGCACCCACCCTACTCGCTAGATTTGGCCCTGAAGATAAAGATCCAGCGGAGATGCGGTGCGAATCGCAGAAGGTGCTCGACACGCTTCGAAAAGAAGACTTGGAGGACACATTCCATAAGGGCAGAAATGCCGAGATCGCTGTATTGGTGGTGAACATGACATGGAAACGTAGATAAATGTCTTTTTGACACCACCTTGTATAATACGGGTAGTGGTTGTGGCATGGTTTGAAATCGCGCACTAATGAACGAACTGTAAATTAGTAGAAAAACAAATGAAGTCATTTCAGGACACGAAGACATAACATGGACAAGAAATTAGGTGAGCCGAGGCAAATGAGTGAGTGAAAACCCAACAGTAATGGAGATGCCTAAACAGTAGCGTTTGTTTGGTTTGTAATAAGACAGATTTGGAAAACAGGCGCTTTTTATGACATTTCATGACTTTTTTTTGAATGAATTCTGTGCTACCAAAGCTCATTTGTTTCCCTGCGGAAATGCAGCGCAATTAATCCCGGCTCTTCCGAAGCGGTTTGGAGTTTCCGTCAGGAAGCCGGATGACATCGCGGATCGCAAACGGTGAAATAAACCTGTTGCGTTGGTGTGTACTTAAGCGTGCACCGATTTTCACGCGTGTGCATGCGACCTGTTTGCTCGGTCTGTTTCAGTTCCCCAGGCCACGCCGTCCCCCTGCGGTGAGAGTTAACAGCAGGTGCAATTCATTAATTTGGCATTGTGCTTCTCGTCGCACGTCCGCATTAGCGTGAGCTGAACTTCTCGGCGTCGCACGCTGCGCTCGTCGCTGTCGGAGCTCCTCTGCCCCTGTTCGGTAGAGGCGTACACATCCGTTTCTTCCCATCTATTATTCAATTTGCTTCCGATCGAATGCAGATAAGGATTCGGACGCTGATTCGTAACCTGTTGGAGTCGGCGAGCGTTAGTTGTCGGAGCTCTAAAGCTGCAGGAATGCCTAGATAACAAGCTCTCGCACAGTGTTCTTGGCAAGAGAGTTGTTCCGGTCATCATTATTATTTTACCTCACATGCTCACAAAGCTGCCGGCTGAGCTGCCGGTAGAGCCGAGCAAAGAGAGAGATGCAATCTGACCACTCTTTATGAGGAGGACGCCCTCTCTAAATCTTTTTTCGTCTTTCATTTGGAAGGCAGGAAGTATTTTGGGTGGAATTCGCTCGTTTCAGAGATAAATGGATCCACAGTTCCCTCTCAGGGGCTTTCCTTCATTCGAGTTTCAGTTGTTTTAACAAACCATGGGATAAAAAAGTAATTTAGGTCTACTACTTGGAGTTCCACCCAGTAAACCGCATGCAAATTTATTCCGAGTGAACTGAAGTTTGGGAGAAAGTCCACCCCCGAAGCCTTGTCTTCATCCCAGATAACTCGCCGTAAATTCTCATCCCTCCCTCTAGAAAGTCCTGCCCAAGGCATTTCCACCATTACAGTTGCACAATCGCTCTTCTTTCCACTTAGCTGAAGGCGCAGAATGCACTCTCGAAATTCTACTTGACTTGTGATGCTGACTTTTACGAAGTGAACTTGAAGAGAAATGTGTGTGTGTGTATAATATATATAAGGCCATCAACAAAGTCAGGTAGTGATGTACGAGGTGGTATCAAAATGTTTCAAGAAACGATCACCTCCGAAAAAGTCCCCTTGCACAGCAATACGGCGCTCCCTGCATTCCTGCCACTTGTGTCATGAAAGTCTTCTTTTCAAAGCGTGTCAAGCACCTTCTGCGATTCGCACCGGGTCTCCGCAATGGTGTCAAAATGACAACTTTGATTCAGGCAACCAAGCTGGATCTTCATCTTCTGGAAGAGGGCGAAGTCAGCAGGAGCCAAATCTGGCCAGTAGGGTATTGTTCTCCAATGATCATCCTGTACAAGTTGCCAAATGTTTCCAGGGGTTGAGCTCATTGAAGGTCTTCCAGACCTCTCATCGTCTTCGTGAACTTTTTCCGATCTTGAAGTGCGCAGCCGTCTGTCAAACGTATGCCGTGTCGAACGTCTCCGTGGCAGATTTGCTCTGTGATGAAATCGCAGACGTGGTAATGCACATGGTCAGAACAGCACTAGTTAGCAACATTAGTCTCGAACCTTTTTTTTGATGATCTCGTACATGAGTTGAGGAGGCCTGGGGTGGAGTCATTGAAATTCATTCCGTTGGGTTGAGGTTGAAACTTTCCACTCAAGATCTTCCACCCTAACCATTTCTTGACAGAGCTGGCTTTGTGCACAGGAGCATTGTCATGCTGGAACAGGTTTGGATTTCCTGGTTCAAGTGATCAAGGGAACATTTAATGATTGGCTAGAATGGTGTATCAGATCAGCCCTAATGTCACGAAGAACAAGGACTTGCTTAGAAGTTGTTTGGAGGAAAATAAAATTTAGTAGATTTTTGGAACATGAACACTTGAACAAAATGTTTCAATGATTTGCTAAAGTCCCACTCCAACGCCGAAAAGGTTTGAGAGCTCTCTGGCTGAGATAAGAGAAGCTGTGCAGACCTCAACAGTATCATCAGCTCTCTGTGGGAAAGTGGCCAGAAAGACGCTACTTCCATGTTTGACAATCTGAGAGCTTTCGAAAATAAAGTGTTGTCTGATGAGCAAAAAATTGAGCCACAGCATAATGTTTGCTTTAAACCAAATACAAATGTTCCCCCTCAGCCTTCAGGTAAAACCATTGCTACTGTATGATCAAGGATGTTGGTGGTAGCATTATCTAGGGTTGCTTTTCAGCAGGAGCAACTCAAATGCTTGTAGCAATAATAGGCAGCATTGATGGAGGCAAATATGAGCAAACAGTTTGACCAAAAACGTGGCTTAAAATGGTTTGTGTTTTGAAGTCAAAGTCAGGAACCGAATCCAATTTAAACTGCGTGGCTTGACCTTAAAATCCAAAACCGACGTTCTCCATTTCATTTGGCAGAGCATGAGAAAGTTTGAAGCAAAAAAAAAAAATGAAAAAAACAAATTGAGCAAATACAGACACATGAAACAATTCAGCAATTCTGCAAAAGTGCAATTCACACCCAGGGGGCGAATACTTATCAAGTTGCGAAGTTTTTAGATATTTAGTTAAGAAATAATTCTGAGGATTCGGCTCACTTGAAAAAGCAGCAGGAGCACTTTTTTTTAGCTCCCTAGTTTGCTCCCTTGATGTCTTGGCCAATTTCCATCCACTTGCTAGGTCTTGCTAGGGTGGAGACCATCATGTTTCCTCCAAGACATATGAAAGCCAAAAAGCATCGTTTCTATCTGCTGCTCGCTGCATCGCAGGGGTAACATAGCACACGGATGAAAGTGCTATCTGACCCTTGATGAATGAATGAACTCGCAGATGCCCGTGCTTGGTTAGAAACTGTGGTTGATGGGGAAGCCAATGGCCAATTGTGCAAATGGAATTTGAACTTGAACCTGGGAGGTGTTAGCTCAGTGTTTAAGGCAGTGGACTCTAGGTCGGAAGGTCATGAGTTTAAATTTGAGCAAGGTCCTTAACCCTCTTTTGCTCAGTTGTTAGTCGCTCTGGATAATGGCATCTTCCGAATTCTACCAATGAGGATGTTGAGGAAGGCTTATTTTGACAGGTAGCAGATTAGCTCTTTTTAGTGCTATAAATTAGCATCTAAATATGCACCGCGTCGGCACTTTCGTTTTCAATCATTTACCAAACGTTGCTCACCCACATTGAAACATGAACAAAACGTCAGACGCTTCGACCCCCCGTGATTTCCGCCCGCCGTTTTTTTATTTACTCTTGGGCGCTTTGAAACGTCGTGCAACGTCGTCTTATTTTTTTCAAAAGGTTTCGCTAAGACGATTCAAAAACGACGAACATGTAGGCAGAAGGCCGAAAAGAAGAAATAGTGTAGAATAGAAATGGTGTAGACGTGGCCTCAGCAGACTGGCTGTAACAAGCCACAGGTGAGAAGAATTTTGCATATTCTGGCAAATTCCTGCCTGCCTGCTTTCTGCCTATAGATGGCGCTTGATCACTTTACGGAATGACCAGAATCATACTCCAAAATCTAGTGGAACATCTTCTCAGAAGAGTGGAAGCTATTATATGAGCAAATAGGGGAATATTGTGGAATGGTACGTTTGAAAATCGTATCTGATCAGGGTTCCACAAACTTTTGTCCGTATTATAGTCTACGTATATACCAACGCAGTCTGAATCTGGAAAACATATAAATGTGGAAGGCAGGGAGAATCCAGGCCAAGCCCCATAAAGCATGACCGTGGCCCATCACTACATTAGCTATTGCTAATCGGCTGTCTATTTTCCCCTTAGCTATACGCAATATGCCGCCTCTTAATGCCAAGCACATGATGTAAAAAACTATACTATAAATCGCTAGGCCTAAACTAGACAGCAACTTTTTTGAGATTGGCAATCATTTTAACTATGAAGCCAGTCGATGCAATGCAAGTCTAGATCCTTCATCGGTACTGTGCAGAGAGGAAGAAGAGGATCGGATCAAAAGGGCCACAATTTTAATTGAATGTTTACAGCCGCATCCCCCGTTTTTTTTTTTGGCCTTCTTTCATTGGGAGGCCACCATGTTTGTCTGGAACTTTAATCATTCTTTCAGTCGTGCATTAGGATGTTTCATTTGCGTGTTGCATTAATTTTAATGTTCCCTTGAATCGGATAACAAATGAGTTTTTAATGAAATACGCCAATGCATACTAAACAACTCATCACTAATTGGGTGTTTTTGGGTGCCGGGTTCAATAAGAAAACCATTAAGACACAAGAAGCGCACGCGAAAGAACACGTACGAGCGGCGCACGTGGATGCATGCGTGGGTACGTTCGTACGCCGAGAGAAAGCGAACGAGAGGAAGAAAGGAATGGGGTTCATAGGATGTGGGAGGGAGAAAGCGACCAGTGCACCGTCTGCCTGATGAAGGTATGAGGCTGAAAAGGCGAGATGAGCTGGATGAAGGAAATTCATCACTCTTGTCTTTTGCTTTTGTTCTGTTTAGTCGTCGAGCCCTCTTCGACCGGCGCGGTTCTCAGCTCGGAACTGGCAATCGAGCACGTTTTACGCTTCAGTAGAAGCGATGGTGTAACTTCAGAAAGTACACCGAGGACCCTTTCCTACAATACGGCATTACTGGGATATTTGTGGTTTTTATTGTTACTCCTCTTTTTCTATTATTATTGTTTTTTTAATTATCAACAATTTATTTATTTATTTTTTCTAATCATGAATATTGGAGTAAAAAAACTTTCTTTCGGCTTCTCCCATTAGGGGTCGCCACAGCGGATCATCCGTATTCGTGATCCACATGTTTGATTTGGCACGTTTTTATGCTGGATGCCCTTCCTAACGCAACCCTCCCCATTTATCCGGGCTTGGGACCGGCACTAAGAGTGCACTGGCTTGTGCAACCCTAATGGCTGGGGTTGGTTCCCTGAATATTGGAGTAAAGAAATAAAAAAAATAAAAAACAAGCAGTCTTTTCATCCAGTCTTCAAATTTAATGATTGACAGATAGATAGATGGAATAGTGGATGGATACATTGAAGGATGGATAGATGGAGGGATGGATGGATGAAAGTAATGAGGGCTGGATGGATTTTTTAGTGGATGGAAGGAATGATGGATAAAAGGAATGGGTGGCTGGATTGAAGGATGAATGGATGAAAGCATGGATGGAATGATGGATGGATGATGAATACTTAAAGTTTAGTGGTAAAGACTTTTGGACCCCGTATCAGAAATTCGTGAGTTCAAATTCCGGCACGTCCAAGCCGCAATTGCTGGGCTCTTGAGCAAGGCCCTTGGTCCCTAATGGCCCTTTCCGAATCAGTTTTGATTTATTTTTCTCCAAAATGTTTCAATGCTGATACTTTACTTCCATACGAATTTCTATCTAAATGATTTCATGTCGAACACAACCATGATCATCTCGATTGGCACTGATTTGCCCACTAATGTACTCATGTCTGGGGAGCAGCAGAATCCATCAATTCCCCTCTCTGTTTGCGTTCTCCTCTTTCCTTCCTCCCCTCGTCGTCGCTCTTAGTTGTATACGTTTCTCCTCCTCTGTTCTCTTCGTCTTAAATAATCCCTGCGCTGAGGTTTAAATGAAAACAGTGGGCTGAAGGGAGGCAGGGAGTGGAGTAGCAAATGCCTGCACTAAGTCACTGCTGCACACTCGTGATATGACAGAGTGCTCGGGTTGATCCATTCACTTCTTCCTTTGTGCCAAGGATAGAACAGACCGTGCCAAGTGTGAAGACTGCACGCTGTGTTCCATCCATTGCTTTTCCTCCACTCTCTCTTCGCCCCATCTCTCTGGCATCTCAGACCTCAATGGATTACGGCTTTCTCTATAATTATTAATGATCATATTCGGCAGCATGATTGTGACATTGCATGAAATTGCGTGTGTATGTAGGGAGGAAAGGATTTAGATTTTTCGAATTAAAAAAAAAAAAAAAAAAACTCTGGTCTGGTTTGCATACTTAAGCTGGTTAATATTAATTCCCCCAAAACATACATTATATAAACAGAGACTGTTAGTTCAGACCAAAATTTAGTTATTTTTTTTTAAATAAGGTGGTTTGTAGATATATCCAAACCAGCATACCCTCTCTCCAGCAGGTCCAGGGTCTGTCGCAGAGTCTCCATGAAATGGGACATGCCTGATACAGCTCATATAATAGTAGCGCTGGTGCTACTTCAAGGACGTTCTAGACTGTGAAGAACAGAAAATAAGGAAGAAAGTGGTCATTCAAAAGTTAAGGCTCTGGATTACTGATTGGAAGGTCGGGGGTTCAAGCCCCCAAGCTGCCAACCCTCTGTGCTCCAGGGCTGACCTTGGTCATGGCTGACCTTGTGCCAAAGAATTTCACTTTGCTGTAAAGTACACATGAAAAGTATCAAAGCACCTTCCTTTCAAAGCTTATAGAGAAATCTAATTATCTCTGACTGCCTGGTAAACAGGTTGATAGGATCACAAACTGAGCTAAAACATCACTACCGCAGACCAGTACAGTCTCGGTCTCATGCGTTTCTCCATTACTTGTGAAAATCCCAAGTTCTTTTGACCAGGAACAATGTTCTCTTCCCTCACTTCATGGGATTTCCCCCTACTTATCAGCGAAAAAAACGATAACCTCACACTTGGAGCTGGTGATTTCAGTTGCAGGTCTACGTCAAATGGCGTCAAGAGAACGTCGTCATATCGGGGGCAACAAAGTTTTTGAGTAAATTCTTTATTTTTTAGCTGCGTTTTAGTTTCACGGAGTATCAAAGATATGAGCAACTTATACGCCATGTTGGAAGGCTGCGCATAAGGTTAGCATGGCTAGCATGCTAATCGGCATGCCCGATTAGGCGCTATATAAAGGTTAGCATGTCTCATCATGCTAATCGCATTTTTTTTCTGGGTTACTGATTAGAAGGTATCGCCAAGCTGCCACCCTTGTGCCCCTGAGCAAGCCCTTAACCCCTCAGTGCTCCAGGGGCTTCTTTGAAAAAATGTTTTTACCTTTCTTTGACCTAAAATGTCACGCAAGAGGACCCCCTGCTAATGAGTCAAGTCATATGCAGCTCTGAAGGTTTTGATGTCCCCCTGGTTTCAGTTTTTGCACAGATGTGGGTCTGCACATTAAAAGAATAAAGGATTGAAGGTCTATTGGGCATTTTTTTTTTATGTTTGGGTGGACGGGTTTCATGGCTATTTTCCCGTTCAGTGTGTTTCTCACAATAATTCTTAACGCTCGCATTAACGCTCCCATTCGTGGTTAGACAGTGAAACTCTCTCTCTTTCTCTCGCTTCCCCTCTCTCTCAATTTTCTCAACTCCCTTTCCTTTTCTTTTCCGTGAACTGCATTCTTCACATTGTTTTCCCCCTCCACAAGATTGTGAGACAGCCGTGAGATGAGACTGCGGCGACCATCGCCAAGATGAACAGTCCACTCGGTCACACGGCAAAAACAAACCCCCCCCCCCCCCCCCCCCCCCCCCATCATCTACAGAGGCAATTTTTTGTAGACTTCAATTAAAATGCCATATAATGTAATTTATGCAATATTATACAATAAAATAATAACACAATTGTGATCATGCAGATCAGCCTTTTGCTTTACGACCATTAGGACCATTTATTTTTTTTTTTACATTTCACGTTTCATATCCAGGCAGTGTAGTATAACACAAAAACTGGGACATTCATTTGTGTTTTATATTTTACTAAAAGGGCAACATGAAGTCTCCAATTAAAAAACAAATCTACTTTGCCTGCATATGGAAATGGACTCCATGTAAAAGATTCCCTGTGGATTTTCTATGAGCATTTGTTTTTTTTTTTTCCCCTCATAATTTCTAAAAACAGATCAGATTATGGCCGTTTAAACACCGATCTTTTTACTCGCCGTTCCATAAAACTGTGTATAACTTCCCCCGATCTAATAAAGCCCTGTTTATATGATATGGCATTTCCATTAATTCCAGTATGTTTATTTATATGGCTGCCAACACCCACAAGCAGCAAGAGCAATTAAGCCTGCACCTCTGTAGATAAATACGGCATGACGGCTTGCCGAGCTGAGGAAGCTATCTGTTAGGATCCAGAACAATAATTCATGCCGTTATAGTCTTTGATTGATATGTTTGTAATCTGCATTTTATTTACATAATTTGGGCTCATTTCGCTGGCATGCGGTCTGGCATGTGATAAATGTAATTGACTCGCACCATGGTGCTTGTCTCTTTGAGATTTCTGCCCGTCCCTGTCCTGATTAGCTACTTTTTACACTGTTTTTTTTAAACTTTCACTCACCATTTTTTCATTTATTTATCCCTTTTTTTTCTCAATTTAATCTTTGTTTTGACATTCACTTACCGTTCTGCTGCTTGAGTTCAAGATATTGTCAAATACTGGTAAGAGTATGCGCATAAAGTTAGTGGAATTCTGTTTGTATTGTCGTAGCAATGGTGCAAGAGAAGGGGTAACTTCATGGTTAAGATGTTGGACTTCTGATGAGAAGGTCATGAGTTCAAATCCCAGCACAACTCAACACTGCTGGGCCCTTGAGCAAAATAATTGTTAGTCACACCGAATAACGGCGTCTGCCGAACGCTGCAAATGCAAATGCACACGTCCATGAAGATGTGGGTTGGTGAGGAAGATCTCGTGTGGCCGTGCAATAGAGCTCTGACCTCCACACTTCTGGACTTCCTGCTTCATCAGTACCCAACTCATGAGCTTTAAGCAAATCTAGTGAGACATCATCTCAGAAGAGTGGAGGTTATTACAGTATAAGGACTTATTTCAGCTTTTTTCCCCCAGTTCTTCCCTGCATTCTTGTCAACATAAAACATTGAAGACCATCTTTTGAACAACTGACCATTTTACGGTTAAATATTTTTCTAAATAAAAAGACCCCCAGCATTCCGAGTGTAACCGCCTGGCGAGCAAAACAAATTCGATGACATCTGGTTAAAACTCTTTCAACAAATCCTACACAATCAACCAATCCACCAGCCCATACCAAGTAGCATATGGCATCCACAATTCCCCCGCCTTGGTCCTCAGCCATCTTTAGATTCTTTCTCCCACCAGACTTTAATAATTGTCCGCCATTCTCTCAAGTGCCTTCTCCATCTGTTCTTCATGGGATTTCTAAGTTCCAGCACAACCCCATCTTGTTGTTCCTCGTCAAAAAATAAAAATGTACAGGATAGTAATTTAGAATGTTTTTCAATATTTTGGAACCTTTAAGATCCCTGTTGTAATGATCTCAAAGAACAAGACGAATATCTGTGTACGAACATTTCAACAGGATTGTGTGGGAATTTCGGTTTGTCCGGGTTTTGCTTTACTGCGTCTGAAAAGGTGGACAGGTTCCATTACGGGCTGCTAGCGACAAAAACATCTAGGTTTTCGGACGAACTTTCAATCTGATCCTAAGAAGCGTTAACCAGTGGTGGAGAGTAACGAAGTCAATGTAATTCGTTACAACGTTTAAGTGGCGCTTTTTTTTATTGAAAAGTCAAATATTTGACTTTTTTACTCGACTACCATTTGCGCAACGTGTTTGCGCAATTATTTCGAAGTAGTTAAAAAGAAGGTTATGGGCTCGTGATCAATCTATTAATAGATTGGGGTTCCCTGGTGGTCTAGTGGTTAGGATGCGGTGCTCTCAACGCTGCGGCCCGGGTTCAATCCCCGGTCATGGAACCAACCCCAGCCATTAGGGTTGCACAAGCCTTAGTGCCGGTCCCAAGCCCGGATAAATGGGGAGGGTTGCGTTAGGAAGGGCATCCAGCGTAAAAACATGAGCCAAATCAAACATGCAGATGATCCGCTGTGGCGACCCCTAACGGGAGAAGCTGAAAGAAAGTTTTTATTCTATTAATAGATTGGGGTGCTATGAGTTGATCTTTTCACATTTCTTGGTTTTCTTGTTTTCTTGATACGTGGTTTGTGTACTTCGTCCAACACTGGCGTTAAAAATAATTGTGCAACAATGGTGGGGAATTTTCAATACACTCATCTCCTTAGCTTGTGTTGGGTATCTCACAATCTGGATCTCTTTAGGAATATTCATAGAAATCAGGCTTTTCGAAGAGACCCGGTCGCCAATACAGTCAACCCCCGGAAATTCACGGTTCGGAAAATTTGCGGGTTCTCGTTTGGAACCTAACTAAAAGTTGCGGAGTTGCGGATTGTCTTCAAATTCGTGGGAATCCGACCCGGGACCGTGTTCAGGAACGTTAGGAATAACATTTTAAATGTTTTCACGAAGAAATTGTATCAAATTTTTGAAAACAAATGATGGTATCAAAGTGTCACAATGTCTAGATAAATTCAATAAGGTTCCACAGGGGCTGCGGGGGTGCATCCAAAATTCGCAGATTTTCCGGGGGACCACTGTATTACAAAAAGATTGGAATTTTGGCTTTCATTCGCATATAAACAATGACCAATGCATATACAGCGTCCCAATTCATTCCCATTGGTTCGAGGTCAGAGCTCTATTGCAGGCCACTCAAGATCTTCCAACCCATATCTTCATGGAGCTGGCTTTGTGCACAGGGGCATTGGCATGCTGGAACCCATCTCCTAGTTCATGGAAAGGGACAATTTCATGCATCCAAAGACATCCTTGATAGTAAGATCCTCCAGGACAAACTCGAATTCCAATCGGATTTTTGGTCCATATCAGGCCTAAGATCTTTGTGGTGCATTCTGGGAACTTTCCTAGGTCAAAGAACTTTCTAGGAGACGACATACAAGGCGCCAGAACTTTTGTTGTTGTCCTGTCATTCTCACGCCATGTGCGTTTGGTGTGTCATTGTGTCAGCTCCGTTGCTCTGGCCTTACCGTAAAGCCGACATTATTCCAACCGAGCAAACTTTCAAGATTGGGAAACTTTTCGCAGGTGAAGGCCAAGATGTGTGTTTATTTATAAATATATGTATGAGACCTATTGTTTGTGTGTGTGTGTGCAGTGTTATTGTCGAGCATTTGGTGGTGCACGGTTTGGATCCTGCGCTATAGGTGTTTGATGCCAGCGTGTGCTTTAATCTCGTCTCACCGGAGCACCCGAAAATTTCCACTTTCACCACTAGCGAGAGAGGGTGAGTCATACACACTCTCCTGCACATCATCATTACTGTTCGAGAGTACAGAACACACACACACACAGGCGTTTGAGGTGGTGTGGTGAGCCGCGTTTTTCCTGTTTCCACGGCGACTGCTGATGATGTAAGCCATTTTTTTTTTTTTCCCCTTTTAGTCGTTTTTCTTTTTTTCTCCCCTCTGTTTTCTCTGTTCTTGTTTTCAAAGTGCCACTCGCCACATCAGAGCGTTTACTCAGGGTGCTAAGCCTCCATCTTTCCTCCGAGCAGAAGCAAGAGGTTTCCTGAGGGCTGTGTGACGACGCTGCAGTGTCCATCAGTGAGACAAAGTGTACGCTCAGTAACCCGAAAAGGAAAAAAGACATCAGGAAAAGGCTGATTCGTATAATACCACCGCTGGCCACGCCGTCGTTTCTGGATTTTCTCGTAACGTAACGAGGAAATTCGATGTGGCTTTCAGCTTCCTGTTTCACGGGCTCTGCCTCTTTCCAATCTGCCTTATCATTGTTACCAGGCGTTCCACATCATTAGCTTTATTATGTCTCATTAGGCAGTGTATACACACTCCTTTATTTGTCAGGGCTAATGCTATGAGAGTTTTAACTGCAGTCTTGGCACTTTCGAAGCCGGCGTCGTTATTTTAGCGAAAACTCGAAAAAGGTGGGCAGAGGTGGAATGTAACGAATGACATTTACTTCCTTTTTACTTTTTTTGAGTTTAGTTTTTTTTTTTTGTGTAGTTTTTAAAATCAGTCATTTTAGTTTTACTTAAGTATGTTTTGTTCAAAGTAACGAAACTACTGCACCGATTGTTGACGGACGGCGAACGAACGCGCTAAACTCACGTCAAAGAAAGATGAAGACGGACTCCAGTGCAGCTGAAAGCGGAATGCCGTCGAATCGAAAGTTGTTCGACGCGTGAGCTCGCTGTCTGAATTGTAATTCTAAAATTGATTCACGATCATAAAATACATTATAACGATTTTGATTTCTTTCTTTTTTGCTGCGACGCATTTTAGTTTTTTTGGCACAACATATTCGATTTATGTCATGGGTTGTAGTTTTTTTATTTATGCTTTTATTTATTTTTATTTAAAAGTTTAATCCTTTAATTAAAAACAACTAGTTTGAGATTTATATCTCCTTGTCCTTTTTGAACTACACTAGAATTGTTTTTTGGGTGTGGTAACACAATCAGCTTCTCAAACTGTAGTTGGAGTAGAAGATCTTGACCTTGGTCTGCTCTAAAGCTCAGACCTCTGAGAACTTTAGGATGAATTTGAATATTGACTGCACCCCAGGCCTCCTCACTTTTTCCAAGATCAGTCCCTGACTTTACTAACTAGCTGAATGAACACAAATCCAGGCCCATGAAGATATGCTTTAAATTGGTTGGAGTGAAAGATCTTGAGTTGGCCTGCTATAAAGCTTTGAGCTCAACCCTATTGGAATTGCTGGACCGCAGACCTTCACTTCCTCGTACATCAGTTCCTGACTTTTCCGGGTGAAATGAACACAAATCTCCTCTACTAGATTTTCATCTTCCTACAAGAGTGGAGCTCATTATAACAGCGACACTCAACGTGGAATGCGATCTTCAAAAACGGTCTTCTGCTCAGGTGTGTGAAAACGTTTGTCCACACAAATGTATGCTATTGCTATTGTACGAAAAAACGGCAGCTGAGGACAAACAGTAACAAATTGACTCGCACTCACCCAAATTAGCAGCGTGCTGAAGTTGTTCCAGCGTAAGAAAATAGAGCTCTGGGGATCTTATTAGGTGCATGTGCTACATCTCATCTGTGATGTAGCAAAGCACAGCAATTTCAATACAAAAGCATGCTACAGAAGTGCGCTATAAACTGCAAGGGCCATATTCAGGAAAAAAAAAAAAAAATAGGCCGAGCTTGGGCAGACTCGTTGTTTATTATAGGCTAAACAGAACAGCTGGATGTTTTTACTTTTTGGTTTACTCAGTACTTTTATATACGATTTGAGTGTTTTCTTTAAGATGCGATAAAAGAGCTCACTCAAGTGTGTTTTCTGAACATCCCATTCCACATTTAGTCTCCACTTGCTGTTTTTAGAGCCTCCACTCTTCTGGGAAGATATTTACCTAGATTTTAGAGTGTGCTTGTGGAGATTTCACAAGCATTTCACTGCATGTCGTACCCTTTATGTATGTGACAAATAAAATTTGATTTGATTTTTGATTTTGAGCCATGAACTGAAGGAAGTGAAGAGGCCTGGGATGCATTTTACCCAATAGGGTTGAGTTTGGCGATCTATAGCAGGTCACTCAAGATCTTCATCCCCCAAACCGTCCAAAGCAAATCTTCAAGGACCTGTCATGCTGGAACAGGTTTGAGTCTCCTAGATCAAGTAAAGGGAAGAATTCATGCAGGATTCTTCATGACTTTTCCACAACCAGGTGTCCCAATACTTTTGCTCATATCGCGTATGTTTAAGAGCAATTCATTATTTATTACATTTTTTTAACAACCTACGCTTCATTGGGCTAACGAATATACCAAATAAAAGAGAACGTAGCACTAAAATGATTATTATTTTTTTTTGTTATTGCAGCACGCAGCTAATCAAACTATCGGTACCGATGGAAAGAAAGGAAAAACACGCGAGAAAAGAAAAGAAAAAACGACGAAAGCCGAGCAATGTAAAGTACAGCAGTCGTTCCAGATCTTTCCGTCTGAATCTTTAATGCCTTCTTAATATGTCAAAGTGTTGAACTGCAGTAATATTAAAAAGGGTTTATCCAGGTGATAATAGCTCTGAAAGTAATCCCAGCCCGTTTTATTGCCTGCTCTCTCCTGTGTATCGACAGGAAGTGGATACTTTCTAAATCCTGCGGTGTTAAAGTCTGGAAAATCCTTTCATAAGTACTCGTACACCCGAGTGTCATGAAGCCGATGGGGACGTTGATCGGGATCCTGGCGGTCCTTCTAAGAGATTGTTTGTAAAATAGGTTCTGTTCCAATGGTTCTGATTAATAAATTCAAGCCTTATTGTAGTGCATTTTAGATATAAATATATATACTAAATAGTCAAAAGTGTCTTCGGATGCATAGCAACTTGTACTTATGAAATAATTAATTACAATTTTTAGATTTTTTTTAGATCCATTTGAGCCAGCAAGCTAGTATTTATTTATATGTACATATATGTTGTGTAAAACTTGGTTTTGGCAGAAAAAAAGTGTTTTTTTTTATCCTGTACAGTTCCAGAACCGTGAACACTCCTCCAACTTCAGCAGGGGAAAAAAAAAAAAAAAAAAAGTCGAAAGTTTCGACTGAAAGAAAAAAGTTTTGCCCAAGGATTCTCAGTCGATACCCAGACGAGATGAAATAGTTTTACATGTTATTGGTTTATTGCCATTAATGTAGTAAGTGAAGGGATTGCAATCATTCATCCATCATTCCATCCACCGTTCAACTCATCCATTTAAATAACATCCATCCATGCATTCGAATCCCATACATCAATTCAAATCCCATCTATTCATCCATCCATCTGTTCATAACTTTAAATTCTATCATCTATTCAAATCACATCCACACACCCCCTTCCACCCTAATTCC
>JAAIIK010000079.1:696829-718638 GCA_014706435.1 Silurus glanis
TAGACAGGCTGTCTGCCTAGACAGGCTATCTGTCTGTCTGTCTGTCTGTCTGTCTAGACAGGCTGTCTGTCTATCTATCTGTCTGTCTGGCTGGTTCAGACAGCAAATCATCAATTTAATTAAGTGCCTTCTGAAAAATGAAACCAGACTGTCTTTTCCTGTTGTGTCCCAAGGAAGATGCAGCTCTACCTCTGCCATGTTAATCTATAGTATATATATTTTCAGCGGTGCTGAAAGAACGCGCTCGAGAAACAGTTTAGCGAGGAGAAATCAATCGACATCAATAATTTGTGACCAAGCTTTTTTTGTCACTTTTTAAATGATGAGAGTAGCGCTCCTTATAATTATATATAAACAAATCGATTTTTACTAACGCAAATATGTTAGTTTTTCTTTTTATGCCGATGCAGCGATGTGAATCTTACCATCCTTCAGTCTTTGTTTTTTTTTTTGTTGAAAATTGTTGAAATTTATGGCTTTTTCTATGCTTTTATTATTATTTTTTTTTTTAATGTGTATAATTGCACTTGCCATTAAACTTTTCTCCACTTGCATCCTCTACCTCACATTCATTACATGACACTTTGCTCCATCACACAGCTGAAAGCCAGAACTTTTTTTTTCCCAGCATCCTGCGGGTCAGTCCTGCGTGCGTTTCCTGTTTATGGGAGATCTAAATGCCAACTGTTATTATGTTTGCATTACCTTTCTCTCCTGACATTTTAGCTATAAAATCCACTCTTTTTAAAAAAAAAAAAATAAATAAATAAAAATGTTTGTACTTTTTAAATCTGTCAAAGCATTTTTTTTTTCGATTGCGACGCACTTAGTGATTGATACAGTATATCCTGCTAAAACGTGAAAAGAAACGCTTGTCCTCGTGTTTGATATATAGTTCGGATTTCAATTATGCGTGCCTTTTGCATAACAGGCATTTTGCTGTCATTGACTGAACTTGATCATTTTTTATTTTTTTGATTGGTGTGCTTCTGAAGCTCCCTGTCGTGAAGCAACCAACAGAGATCTAATTCTGGTGCAATTTCATTTCCACTTATGTAATAACACTGGATGTTGTAGTTATGTGGGTAAATTTGCAAAATTATTCTAAAACAAATATTCCTTTTTTTTTTTTAATGTAGTTTTCTATTATGTAATCATTTAATTGCTTTGTGATTTCATGTGCGATTATGTAGGGCATGTGGTACAAAAAAAATCTTGTAATTACTAAGTCATAATTGCTGCCTCCCTGTAAAAATACTTTTAAATGGAATTAAACTTTTTTTTTAATGCCATTTCAGGCCTCATTTGCAGTCACGTCACGTAAAAAAAAAAAAAAAAAAAAAAAGAACGAGTTGCTGGTGTCCTCCGTTTGACATTACCTTTTAATATTAGACATCAATCTTCTCTGACAGACAAGGTTACCAAAAGTACACACTTCCTCACACGGTTGCAATACATTAAAAGCAGGAAATTACGTCCGAGCGGAAAGCAAATAGACTTTACCGACACCGGGTGCGTCGAAAAAACGAGTCCTTGTCTTTTAACTTTCGATTCTCTAGCAGGATTGTGGATGTGGTATTTAAACAAGTTGTATAGATGTGATGTTTGATGTTGTGGTGCTTGACGGTGAGATTCCCGAAATGGCCAAATGTTTTGTGCTTTCCGAACATCCCATTCCACGTTTAGTCCCCATTTGTTAATAACCTCCGTTGTTTTGGGAAGACGTTCTAGTAGAGCTTGGAGATTTCTGCTCGTTTATCCCTAGGGATATTTGAAAAAGTCGGGTACTGATGTAGATCAGTTGAGGAGGCCTGGGTTCCAGTGTTCCAGCTCATCTCAATAGGGTTCTTCCACATCTTCCAACCCATGTAAAGCACATCTTGGTGCACAAAAGCATTGTCCTGCTCGGGAAATTTCATGTATCCGTAGACATCCCGTACGTTTATTGTATTTGGTAGACACTCTTATTAAGAGCGCTTTATATTTTTCTCATTCATACAATTGAGCAGCTATTGGGATTAGGAGGCTCAGGAGTGGCAGTTTAGTGAGGGTGGGATTTAAACTCAGGACCTTCAACACCTTAACCACTAAGCTAACACCTCCCCAATCCCCAATACATTGGGTTAGGGTTAGGGTTAGTTAATAGGGTTAGGGTTAGGGTTAATACATATGCTCCGTGGAAGTGTGTGATGCTATCTGACTCTCATGAACTTCTTCCCACTTTTAGAAAACGTCTATTTCTCGGTCACCCCTACCCCTCTTTCGGTTCTTGTATGTATGTAGGTTCTTTCATCCTCTTTCCTCTCCCGAACGTCGAAATGTCTCCTGATGATAAAGCCGGTGTCAAATAGAGTGTTGTTCTACCAATGTAAGTTGGCCAGCTTTTCAAAAGGCCAGCTTAACGAGAGCTCGGGGGAGAGGGGCTGCTGGGAAGTGGCTGTCACCGGCTCGTTCCGTAATGCACTCGCCGATACACTTGGAAAGAGCGAGCAAAAGAACGAGAGCGAGAGAAAACAAATAGGAAGCCTGTAAGAAAAGCCTGCAATAGGAAAAGCCCGATATAATGAGGCGATATTCACTTCAATTCAGCTTTACAGAAATGATCCGCCATTATTCTTTTCAATCATTCTATCCGTTTATCCTGTATATAATTCATTGTATAATCCCAGATTATCGTCGTATCTAAATATCGTCTGTATGTATGTATACATGTGTTACTTTTGTGCAGTTGCACATACATTATGCATATCGGATATTGTAAATATTCATATCCCACATTCTCTGCACATATCTCTGCACGCCGTTCCTGCCACTTAGGGAATTTTCCCCGGAAGTCTTCTTTTCGAAGTGCGTCAAGCACCTTCTACGATTCGCGCTGGATCCCCCGCATCTATCTACACTATATTTCCAAAAGTATCGGGTCACCTGGCCTTTCCTGCTATATGTAGTTCCGAACTGCTACCACAAAGCTGTACAGGGCGCCTTTAAATGCTCTATAATACAATTTTGCATTCACTTGAACTTGGAAACCCAAACCTGTTCCAGCATGGCAGTGCACAAATTATGCGCAAAAGATCTGTACTTTCTACTTCGTACAGTTTCAAACCGGACTCGTTACTTAGGTCGGTGTCAATATTTTCTTCTTCTTACCGAGCACCGTTTTCAGCCCATCAACCGATTTCCTGTCTTTGCACGTTTTTTCCACTGGTGTATTTTTCCTGGCTCTCACACACCACGGACATAGGCTAGTTTATACAAAGCTAAAAATGAGCAAGACAGAAGGTAACAAGAAGTGTAAGGCTAATGTGGACGAGACAGAGGGAGTCAGAGACGTGAACGTTCCTGATCAATTTTTTCTCTGCTTGTGTTCTATATGGTGGTTGTTCAGCCTGGATACATTCATTATGTAACACAATTTGAAATTCTTTTCGTAAAAAGTGTACCGTAATTTCCGGACTATTAAGCGCACTCATATATAAGCCGCACCCACTGCCGCAGGTGTCTACACTGAAACTAATGAACTTTACACAGGCTTTAACGAAAGACAGTGTCTGTTACACGACTTGTATCTAAACAGTAGCCTACCAAGAAAGTCATTGTTCACTGTCTTCCTCCTTCCTTTCACAACTATTTCTCTCGGGAGTTCTTCTTTTGGCGTCGTCGTGCGTTTAAAAATCACCATCGGTGAAGCTTTTCTCCCGATGCCGTGCAGCTCAGAACACAGGTGAAGTGTTTTTTCATGCCCGGTTGTTTTCAGCGTGACGAATGATTCGCATTTCCTGTAGACAGTCCGAGTGAGCGGCAGGTCAAACGTCAGAGGAACATCATCCATATTTATGATGTGGTGCGGCCCGATTCAGTGGGAGCGCATCTGATTTAATATACAGAATTTCATTGGTTCACCTGAACCTGTTCGGCAATTTCATTGGTTTAATGTTATGGGGCTCAGTTTTTTTGGCTTGAAGTTTGTGAAACCGGGAAAAACCCAGGAAAAATCCATAAATTAGCCGCATCGTTGTTTAAGCCGCGGGGTTCAAAATGTGGGAAAAATGTAGCGGCTTATAGTCCGGAAAATACGGTAGTCAGAACTTCAACTTAAAACAAGTGTCTGTACTTCTACTACTACTGAAGTGAAGGATGTGTGTACTTTTGCCATGTCTGGTTTCCAGTTGATGAACTTCATTGAGATGTAGGGATCAGGAAGGTCCAGAGTGTAGAACAGGAACAGGATCGGATGATGATCTAGATGTTGCTGTAAGATTAGTTTTGAAGTTAGATGTTTAGTAGTTACGTGGGCTCGGGTACGGATTTTGTCCAAACGCCAACCTTTTACACTGCATTAAGAAGGAAGATGGAATTTAAATACGGAGCTTGTGCGGGTCGATCTACAGTACTGTGGGGTTTTTTTTTGAGTGGGCAATTATTCTTGAATCACAGTCTATTGTTAATTCGGGCTCTACTTTTTTTTTTTTTTGCCCTTTTTTGTTCTTTTCCATCACCATTACGTATTCACTTCAATGTTATTATAGTTATTCCCTTGCCAGGCACTTGGTGAGAGAGAAAGATGTATTTGGTTGGTGAGAGGGAAGTGGCAAGATGAAAAAAGAGAGCGATAGAAAAAATTAGTGAGAGCGAGTTGTAATTGGATGGTGAGAGAGGAGTGAAAAGGAGATGAAAAGGAAAAAAAAGAGGGAGAGTGAAAGAGCGAGAGAGAGTAAGAGAGCTGCGTTGGGTGGAAGCAGGGAAGCGTCGGAAGGAAAAAAAGAATGTGAGAGAGAAAGAGAGAGATGTATTCTGGTGGTGAGGGGAGCAGGGAAAAGGAAACAAGAAAAACTAAAGAGAGAGAGACCACGCAAGAGAGCAGTATTGGGGAAGCAGGGAAGAGTCGAGAATAAAGAAAGAAAATAGAGAGGAGAAAAAGGTGTGTAAGAGAGAGAGAGAGAGAGAGAGGGATGAATTAAGGTGGTGAGAATGAAGCTGGGAAGTGTCAAGAAGAAAAAAATAGAAAGTGTGTTGTAATTGGGTGGGAAAATAAGGAAAGGAAAGACTGAAGTGTGTGTGTGAGAGAGAGAGAGAGAGAGAGAGAGAGAGAGAGAGAGAGTGTTGTACTGGGGAAAGAAGGAAAGAGTCAAAAAGGAAAAGATAACGATAAAAGAGAGTGAGAGTGCAAAGGAGGTGTGTTCGGGTGGTGAGCAAGAAGAAAGAGAGAGGGAGAGAGCGCTGTATTAGGGGGAAAAGAAAAGAGAGAGAGAGAGAGATGCAGTCGGGTGGTGAGAGGGAAGAAGGGGAAAGGACAGAAGAAAAAGTAAAAGAGAGCAAAAAAGTTGTAATGAGGAAGCAGGGAAGAGTCGAGAAGAAAGAAAGGAAAAAGAGAGGAGAGAAAATGTGTGAGGGGGGGGGGGGATGAAAAAGAGAGAGGTATTTCTATAGTGACGGGGAAGAAGGGAAAAAATGAAAGACGAATGGGGAAAAAAATGTAAAGCTCCCAGGGAAGCAGGGAAGGGGTAAGGCGAAAAAGACAAGAGAGAGAGAGAGATATTTGGGTGGCAAAATGGAAGCAGGGGAAAGTAAAGAAGAAAGAAAGAGGGAAAAAAAAGAGCAAAAGTAAATAAAGAAAGAGAATATGGGCAAAGAGCATGGAGGTTGACAAGGTGCTAGCCAGGACTAGCGCAATCATACACCTTAATAATTCGCACTGGCAATGTATGTGGTGTAAATGTAAAAAATAAAAAAAATAAATAAATTAAAAAAAACACTTTAAAAGCCTTCCACTACTGTAGAGGGGGTCAGGTGTGTGTGTGTGTGTGTGTGTGTGTGTGTGTGTGTGTGTGCGCATTTTATTAAAAAAACCGCTAGCTAAATAAACAGTCCTGACCCGCTAAGTCGATTTAATCTCTAGTTAACTGTATCTTAACCTTTAAAGCAACAGCATCTGTCTGTCTGTCTGTCTGTCTGTCTGTCTGTCTGTCACTCTGAGGGCTCCGTGAATAGGTGCACAGCTGTTAATTGGCGCTCCATTCAGAAAAGTACGAGCGCAGCCAGAGATCAAGAGCGTCTTTATCTCCTCACTAATTCCCGCAATCAAACTTAAAGGAGTTGCGCGGAGTGAATTAGCAAAAGGGGAAGAGGAGGCGGAAAAGAGGGAGCAAGGAGGCAGGAATTAGCGACTCTTCAGAGACTCACGAGGCTGAGAACGTTAAAAAAAGACGCCCTTTCGCCGCTTCAAGCGTCTTTTTTTTTTCCGCGGTATTGATCTCGTTTGCTAGCCACTGTTTAATCGGTAGTTCAGTCGTCTCGAGTATTACACGGTGTTGATTAGTTTCACAGTCACGGGAAGCACCGATCTTCATGCCCACGTGTTACCACGTCTGCTTTTCTGAGCACGTGCGCAACCCGTCACCGAGCTCTCCTCGCACGACTGATCTCACTTCCGCTCCCACCCACGTGCGTTACCACGTCTGCGATTTCATCACTGACAGCAAGTTAGAACAAAGAAAATCTGCGTCAAACTCGGCAAATCCGACACAGAGACATTGGACAGACGTCCATGCTGCTACGCGTCTCTTCAAGAGAAGCGTCGCCGGAATACTGCAAAAGATCAGGATGACCATCAAAGAGATCAACCCCTGAAAATGACGTAACCATCCGCCAAACTTGTGCACGATCGTCGGAAAACAATCCACACGGTCTCCGTTCCGTGCCCAACCATCTCACCAGATTTTGGCTTCTGTCATCTTCCTAAAGATGAAGATCCGGCACGAAGGGCGTCGTTTTGACACCGTTGCGGAGCTCCGGCGAGAATCGCAGAAGGCGCTTGACACGTTCGGAAGAAACAGTTCCAAGTCACATTCTAGAAGTGGCAGGAACGCTGAAAGTGTGCAAGGGGGCTATTTTGAAGGTGATGGTGTGTAAACAAAGAACTCGAGACTTTTTAAAACCACCTTTCTGCCAGGTCTTGTTTTATTTCTCATCTAAATCAAAGGAAACTTCGATTTCGGAACTTCGACTGAACAATTCAGCTACTAAAAATGAAGAAATTGAATGCTGGAAACCCGTGGTTACTCGGAAGCGACCCGATCAGCAGCAAAGCCATCCGATACACTCCCAGCCTCGCAATTCGGCTGATAACCGTCACACTCAGATGCTGAGCCCGAGTAAATGTCAAACGCTATCTGGTGTTTGTTCTGCAGCTTCGGGTTCTCTCCGGCTCAATCAACCCGCAGCCAAGGCCAACAGCTTCACATGCGGCCAAATGTGTTTTAATAAAATCCCCTGGAAAAATAAGGGGTCCCTCTTACCAACCTGGCAACACATTTGTAAGCTTTGGGAATTGGCCGGCCGTCTGGCTGGCTGGCTGACTGGCTGTGCGCAAACCATGTTGAAAGGTGAATTTATTTTCATGACCAAGAGGAACCCCATTGGTATGCAGATTCCAGCTGGCCGGGCTGTGTGAGCTTTGGCTCTCCGGGTTTGTGTTTTTTTTTTTTTGCACGCTGTACGTTCGGAGAGAGAGAAAGTGAGATGGTTCTGGAGCTTGTAAAGTGCTTTGTGTAGCATTGTTGGTCAAGGTGGTTGGAGGTCCCTCATCCTCTCATATTAAATTGACACAGGCGGAGAGCGAGAACCGTACAATGTGCAGACATCTGGTCCAAGGACATGGGCTGACTTCAGCCCCCATAAATATTCCACTCTGAAGCAAAACCTGCAATTGCTTTATGTGCGTATATGTGTGTGTGAATAGAATACCAGATCAAAGTAAAGCTCAGTTATGTTCCTTCTCTTATGCAGGCCTATACGGTCAGTATTGGGCTAAGCAAAATCCTAAAATGCAAAACTGCATCTGCTGCTACAAAACATCCTTAATTCATTCCTATTATGTTGTTCCTTTCATTTCGATATTATGATCATCAAGGTTTCTGTTGCATTCAGCAATAGGGATGTGCGTCTCCATAACCGACGCTATTCGCATTTCGATGCGTAGCAAACGATACGGCACGTTAAAGACGCACCTGAAGCCGATTTCGATTTGATTCGATGCAATGCGATTTCATATGACACCGCTTGCTTTTATTTAGTTTAGACAGACAGCAAATCAATTTACTTCTGACTTGTAAAATATGACATAAAACCAGACGTTCTTTTCCCGTCGTGTCTGCAGGAAGACGCAGCTCTACCTCTGCCATGTTAATCTGTATGCTACGTGACTCTCTCAGGACACGCTTCGGTCTCCGTAGTGCTTCGATATTCACGCAGCAGCAGCGGTGCTGAGAGAACGCATTAGAGAAACGGCTTAGCGAGGAGAAATTCGCTTTCTAAATAATGCAATTATAAATCGATTGTTTTTTTTACTGACAAATATTTTTTGAAAACGCTGCAAACCTTTTTAAAACGACGCACTACATCGTTACCTTTAATGCCAACGCACCCATGCGAATCGATGAATCTTGCCATCCTTATTCGGCAAAGCTTGTAGCCTGAAGACATGGCGAACGTAAATGAATGAACAATAAATGGGAAAATGAACGCTAGTAGTAGTGCGTCGGCGCGAATGAACGACAGCCCCACTTAGAAAGCCGAAGCTGTGCTCTGTATACTTTGTAGATGTTGACACCAGTTGGAGACCATGCTCTTTCCATCTCGTCTCCGTGTTTTACATCTGGTGAACATTAACCATGCAGGATTCGCCTTTATTAAGGGCAAATTAGATTCCTGGAGCTTTCGCATCTGTTCCTGGAGAAATAAAATGTCACCACCTGCTGCATTGCTCATTCGACTGTGTACAACTTCAGCTCGTTGTGCTATTGTTGCTTTAAACCGATACAGTGCGTGTATATATATATATATATTTCTCCCTTGTGCATTTCTTTCAGTCATCTCCAACCCTGTTCCTGGATATACACTTTCCTACAGAGTTCTGTTCCAATCCAAGCTCAATCCGACAGAGCCAATCCGGTTAATCGAGGAGCCTTATTAACTGAAGCAGTGTGGTGGATGAGGGTGCTGTAGATCTACAAGAACATGGTTTAGTGATAATGGGCTTGCCCTCTATAAATTGGACCAAGTGAGCCGGGCTTCGTGTAGCATGGCTCGAAAACTTTTTGGACTGTAATACTTCACTCTAAAAAAATTTTTTTTATAAAAAATGGCAAAAAAAAAAAGTAGAAAGATTTTATTGGTTTTAATAACAATGAACCAAAGACACTGCTGAAGCTTCACTTCTTTCAATGATTCATCAACAGTTTAAAGCTCATTAAGCTTCAATTGAACAACATCAGGCTCTTCATTTTTGGGAAAAAAAAAAGGCTGTCTAGGAAATGCCATCCCATAATTAGTTACTTTGGTTTTGCTAATTTTTTGTCCAGAGGTGTGTACACATGTTCAAAAAGTACTACTTTGCCAGAAATTCACCATCTTTTCTCCTCTTTTTCTTCCTCTTATTCACTTCAAACTTCTTAATTTCCACTTCGAGATACTGAAGATTTACCTCCCATGTTCCCATGACGACTAATCCCTCTACTGCCTGGGGAACATTTTCACGCTTGGTGTGAAATTTCTCACCCCTTTGTGATACCTTGCTGATCAAAACGGTTTCCCCCTTATTGGTCATTTCTCCCAACTGGGATTGGGTTAAACCACTACCAACCTCAAAACATACCCCACACCCACACACCCACACAAAAAGGTGATTGAGCCAGTGCTCTTCTAGACTTTCATCACAAAGTCATATGATTGCTTTTATATATAAAGCTTAGCCTGGACCAAACCTTTACAACCCATACATCCACATTGGTTCACCGCGGAGTTATTTTATTAATCGTCATAAAAAAGAATGAAGTGGAAAATATTTAGATAAAAATCACAATTACGAGAAACAATTTTGTATAAAATCGCATGTGGAGGTTTCGGTTAAATCCAATTTTTTAATAGGATTTATTACCTACTTTAACGCATCAACACAGAGTTAAAATAAGAGAACGGACACTGCAACGGTTATGTAGGAAACTTAATTTATATATATTTAAAAAATGCAGACATTGAGGAAATTTCCTATATATATAAAATAAAAATTCTTGAACAGAATAAAAAAAAAGTTGAACCTGAACATGGTGTAAATAATATTAATAATAATAAAAAAAATATATAATACATTGAATTACATCAAATAAACCAAAAATAGGATAATGATTGGATTGAATGCTTGGCTGCTGTCCATGGTTTGTCTGCATGATGCAGGACATGTTGCTAGTCATGTTTCTATTCATCTCTGTGCCTGTTAGCATGCTATTTATTGTAGTATTAACAGTAGTAGCAGTAGTATTGGTGAGTACTGTGTCTTACTGGGTAGCATCGCTCCAGGGTCCAACCTGCAGGTTTCCTTAGGTCAAAAAACATGTTTTTGGGTGAATTGGCTCGACCAAATTGCCCTTAGGTAAAAATGTATGTGTGCGGTGCACCGTTCCATTCCGAGTGTATTCCCGACTGGACCACACAGCGTTCCACGGATAGTCTCGGGATCCGCCTTGACCCTGAGCAGGATAAAGCAGTTACTGAATTTTTGAAAGCATATTTGACTATAGCTGGCCCGATTCTGGTCAGCCTCAACGAAATCTTAATCTAGCCACTTTATACACACCCTTAGCCCAGATGCAAAATGCCTGATCAACAACAGTATTCTGAAACAAATATTTGTTTTACATTTAAACAAAACATTTCACATTTTACCAATCCAAAAAATAAAATAAATAAATTCTTGAATGTCAACGCGATGTTCGATTCTTTACAATTTTTTCATTTTGACATAATAGGACATTTTAAGGGAGAAGAAAAATTGACCTCGTCTGGTGCATGAAAAGGTTTAGAGAAAATATTTTTCAAAAGTTTATTATAGATTATAAATGGTTTTATAATTAATTTAGTATTAATTTTGTATCTAAAATTGCCATTATTTATAATTAAAATTATTTGTTTGGTGAAACCATGTTGTTAGAGAAAACTAACGTTGCAAACAGGAATGGGGAAACAGCTGTGCGGAAAAAAAACATCACCATACTATCTGAAATATCTGAAATTGCATTTTAACCGGGGGAATAAAACTGGCCATGCATATGTATGTCAATATTTTACATCTGGGCCAAATAATACACATTATTACTGGCCCATATCTATTTTGCTGCCTTAAAGACGGTTCCATCTTCACCCTAACTGGATCATGTTCAGTGCCGACTGAATGCCAGCTGTGCCGGCTTCATGCCAAATCAGAAGTCTTTGGTACCTGGGTTGGAATGGATGATCTCCTGCTATAGAGTTGGGGGACATATTGGCTCAGTGGATTACTGATTGGAAGGTTGGGGTTTAAGCCATGGTATCGCCAAGCTGCCACTCTCGGGCCCTTGAGCAAAGCCCTTAACCCTCTGTGCTCCATGGGCGCTGTATCATGGCTGACCCTGCGCTCTGATCCCAGGCTTCAAACAAGCTGGGATATGAGAAGAAAAGAATTTTACTGCGCTGTAATGTATGTTACAAATAAAGGCTATTCTTCTTCTTCTGATCTCAAACCTATTGAACACCTTTGGGCTGATTTGGAACGCACCCCAAGGCCTCTCATTTAGTCAAATCTAATGGAGGGGAAGGAGGCTTAGGTGTGTTCCAATAGTTCATCCGTACAGGGTTGAAGTCAAAGCTCTACAGCAGGCCATTCCAACATCTTCCACATCTTCCAACCCATGTAAACCATATCTTCATGGAGATCCTACGGTGTGACATGGGGATCATGTTCATTCAGTCTGACGAGCAACAGTCGCAAAGAAACGTTTAAAAAATCGCAGCGTGCGCCCGTCGTTTGAACATAAACCACTACGAAAGCAGCCTTCTTTATTGGCATTATATTACATTACTTTTCACCATTCCCCTCCCCTTCCTTCCGTTCAAAAGAACGAATGGGATCATTTTTGACAGAATGCAGCCTACATTAATCCCGGCATACATTCGGTTGAATGGTACAAATTAATTTCGAAACAGAAATGTCAGCTTTTCACAGAAGTCCTCCTCGCTCATCAATTCAATTTTGTTTGTATCACTTTCTTTTCGCTTTTTCTTTTTTTTTTTTCTCGCTCTTTCGTTTTTTTTTTTCTTTCTATCTTCTGTAACAGACAATTACATCAGGCGTCGCACAAAAGCGGCGTAAAAGAAAGCTTGTCGGGAATTAAAGTATGAAATTACTCTGGCGCTCGCTAAACGATAAGGCAATGACTGTTTGAAAATGGCTGTCGTACTATTCAGATTTCGTTCCCGAGGAGAATCTCAACCTCAAGCCAGGATGACGTGCCAGCTGTAGAGTGGTCAGCATGGCCCGATGTGCCCTGTGGCACAGGGGGTAAAGCAACCAGGCTTGGTGCGCTTGAACAGATCGCACCCCTGCGTTTGAGTTTTGACCTTTACAGGACATTCAGGCAAATTGCGACTTGTACAGGGTCGGACGCCTCTCTAACCAGAGGACACCGACACCACTTTTCACGCTTAAAAACTAGCAAGGGCATTTGTTGTTGGTTTTTTTTTTCCCCGCTTCAAGAGATTAGCTCCCTCGGAGTGCCATCTAGCCGGCAATCGAGAAGCTCCCATATGACCAAGAAGGGATTGGGTTACTCACTTGTGTATCTACACGCATACATGTTTTATGTTTCGTACAAAACAAGAGCATCTGCAGGCTTTTAATAGTTCCCTCATGCTCTGTTTTTAAGGACACACACACATACACATACACACAGTTGACAGGTTGCAAATGCCCTGCAGTACAGACTGCAATGAGATAAGCTGTTGAAATGGAGAGTCATTTTGGAATCGATAAAATGGCCACTGTTTAGTTTTCTTCCTCCATGATGAGACAATAAAAAAAAAAACCAGTTAAATGCCGATTGTACACTTTTCCAAGTATAACATAATGCTCATTCGATCAATTATTAAAATCCCAGAGGATAACGCAAATTGGATTTAAACGGCCCGTGAATCCCCTTCAACCCCTCTTTAACCCTCTCAACCACTTATCCCCCCTCACCACAGAGCCCAAATTATAATATTTTTTGTTCAAAACTCCCTTCAAGAAGTGATGCACTACAAATATTTGTGATTCCAACCTTGAAGATCCTGAAGCTTGTGGCCCGAAAAGGGCGGCGTAAATAGAACATGCTCTGTGGAAGAGACCGAGGAAGAATCTACTCTCGCTTCAGCGCCAATTTTTTATTATGGCATTACAATAGTACAAGAGACAACTGTATTCGTTGCATGCATTTTTTCCAGAATATAATTCTTTGTCAAACAACCTCTAGGAAAACACCACAGCGTATAAATATGGCCGCCGGAGACCTCGCGTTCTAGCAACAGACTCTTTCACATCGAACCGATTACTCATTGTCGACACCTGTGGCCCCCTCGCAGTATATGCAGATGATTCAGATGTATGTGGACTTGTTGAAGCAACGCTCGGAGTTCTCTACTACTGACGTACGAAGCCATTTTCACCTTTTTCGAGATTTTGTATTTTGTGATCTGTTTGTTCTTGGTTTTTTCTCTCACAGCAGGTGACTCGAGACAAACGCAGGGAGGTGTTTGATCGAGGAAACGAACTGGCGGACGGATCCGAGACGAAATCCGCAACCGTAGTCGAGAAACAAAGGGGTTCAGTCAAGGTGCAAACTACAGAGACTAGGCAAAAAAGAGAACTGGTACAAAAAGAGATTGAAAACTGCTTCAATCTCTGAACCAGAACATCTAACAGGGGGGAAACTAGGTCTCAGAGCGTTAATTCACCAAAGCCGGGTACAGGACAGGACACTTCACCAAGGACGGAGTTCTAGATATCTTGATTGATAAACGGACAATTAGCAATTAAGTAATTGTGAAAATGGAGTCTGTTGCTAAGAAGTGAAAACTCTGGCGGCCATAGTTGTATTTTGCTTGTTTTCTGGAAAAGCTGAGGCTGTTGCAGATCATCTGACAATAAGCATAGGAGAGGTAGTAGCTTAGTACTTAAGGCATTGGACTTTGGATCTGATGGTCATGAGTTCAAATCCCAAGCTGCCACCCCTGGGCCCCTGAGCAAGGCCCTTAACAATATTGCGGTAAATGGATCTACCAATGGAACAAAATATCATGCGATTTCAAGCTTGGAATATATTTCATAAGGGTAAAACATGGATATAAATTTGCGATAAATTCGAGACAAATGTTGGTCAAAAGATTGAGCCAAACTTTCCGTTTTTGAGGAATTTTGGCAAGCGCCCATAGCAACAGCCACGCAGTGCAGGTGTAGATGACTTCCCTGTAGTCCTAAACTCCGGTGGATTTCATAGCAAGAGCTGTAACTGTGGCAGTTTTCCTCATCCTGACAGGGTTATAGCAGTAAATAAAGTCTGTGAAAGGAAGGTTGTGCCAGTATACAGGCAGACGGTAAAATCTGATTTAACAGCCGTAGTAATTATAATGAATAATCGCCATCTATCTTCAGAGAACTTTCGCCCGTGGGTATTGTAATACCATCTCCTACGATTTCGCTGTCATGACTGTGCCAAGTGGAATAGGATAATATTCCTTATCTGAATGTTCATTGCTTCCATTATTAGACACTAAGTAACACCTCATTCCGTTTTCGAACGTCTGTGCCCATAGCACATTCTACTAATTCTGTCTCATTAGACCGTCTCGGTTTTCTCAAGTCGAGCTATCGAATGGAAATGGCCAGGCTGACGAAATAAGATTAATGCGCAGAATCCTCTGAGCAGGAAGTGTCCTCCAAATGGGCTTCATGGGGCACTGCCCAAAACAGTGGCACTGCCCCCTCTGAACATGTGCAACATGCTGTTTCTTGCGCCTGGCACTCTTTCAGAAGATTTCTGGAGGCTGTTGGACGTGTCATCGTCTGCCTCCGTGGCCAGCCTGTTAGCTCTTGGTGATTGGGACCAGGTGGGATGTCTTGATGCACCTGTGGAGTCGGCCTGTTCTCTGAGAAAAGAGAACACCGCGAGTGTGTGTGTCGCTATGTATAGGGACACGGCCACCATCTGTCGTCTCCGAGCACTTCCTCTAGCCAGTCGGTCTATAGGGCACTGCTGTGTTGTCAGTCGCTTCGAGCTTCTCGTCAAACAGGTGGCTTTGTGAAATGCTGATTAATTTGTTGGTTTTGCCAATTGTCTGGCTTTCGCTGTTACCCATGCTGATCCAACGCCCAAATTGATGGTTCAAGCTGTGATTAGTAAATGTCTCGCAGGTCTGGTCCGGACAGTGACTCAAACCTATGAAGCATCATTTAATAATGATGAATTGCATTCGAATAAGATTGCAGTTTTTCTTGGTGGGCTTGTATTACTGAGTTACTAGGGGTGTAAAAAAGAAATACCCATATCGTGATATTTTGTGTGGCGGTACTGTATCGATTCTCAAAAACGCAATAGATGTCAATCTCCTTTATCTCTGAACTTAAACAGTGACCGGAAGTACTAGCATAGGGGCACGCCAATAATGTTAGCGTTAATACCCACCCGTTTCCTGGTGCGCTGCTGGAAAAACGGTTCAATAAAAACGGTCTATTTTAAGGAAAAGGTTGAAATGGTAATAAAAAAGCTCAACGTGTGCTGTTCATGGTGGCACTTAGAACCAAACGAAGCTCAATTTGTGGCTTGAAGAACAATGCTGTTTACACAAACCTAACGTTAGAGAGGACTGCACTTGCAAGAAGCAGAATTGTAGCTGATAAAACACTAGCTAGCGCTCAGATTATTCCTTTATAGCTAGCTTAATGCTAATGGCAATACTAATTGTTAGATTTTTACCATGCCCAAACAAAACGTAGTTCTTGGAGAGGTTTTCCATGCGATCTACGATGCTCGGGGTGTCTTTTCTGATACGGGAAGAATCACACAGCACACAGAATGGCGCATATGTTGTTCTTCAGTTTACTGTCGATAACAGAGTATATATACACATTGGAAAAAACCGAACCTAAAGCTGTGTCCTGTTTGGGTAAGAAAACATAATAGCCAGAGATGTGTGATTAACGGCTATGTGCATATGTTGAAAAGAAAATTTGAGGTGTGCTACGGGTACAACTGGCACAGCGACGGGTAGGTTTAAGGCTTAGCAAATTCATTTTAGATGTAATTAATGCAAATGCAGATCCCACTGTGTTCCGGTCAAATTTGTAATTTCGTTTTGCTAAGGTTTACAATATGGTGGTGTGTCCTTAATCCTAAAATGATATCCTATTCCAAAATAATATGTAATATCCCAATATATCGTCTTGCTTACGGTATCGTGACGTGTCGTATCGCGTCCCCTGTATCGCGATACGTATCGCATCGCGTCGTATCGCCGGATTCTTGCCGATACACAGCCCCATGAGTTATAGAATGGCGCAGCAAGGACCTGTAACTTTGCACACATCCTGACACGGCTAAACAAGTATAAAGGTTGACTAAGATCCAATTGCAAGAGACACGGAGCACATATGTATGAAAGCCGTGTTTTTGATTCACTTTGCTCAGCAGCAGCCGTCTTAGGCGGAGTATTAGAACGAGACAATCTTCCCCAAAAAACGGTTCAATTACAACCTCTCAAATGTTGTCATTCCGGACGCCGTGGGTACGCATTTATCTAGCGGTTGTAAATATATTAGAAACCCAGGCACCACCTCCTCTAGTGTTTCTTTTCGAATTTACCCTCTGCTACAATCAGGTTCGGTGCTGCATATTTTGCTCACTGCATTCGTCTAGGTGTTGATAAAGAGGTCCGTGTTGGGTCCCGCTGGCAGTAATTTGATTGATCCCGAGTTTGAAGGCAAAAATTGAAACCAGCACGAATGCACAGCAGCTCACTCGTTCATCAAAAATGGTTTGACTTTTAAACTGCGGAGGAATCGGCAAGGAAACGATTTTTAAGAACCAGTTAAATCCAGATTAAGGTTTACTTATTTAGCCGGGGGCTGTTCTTATTAGGTCATTTTGTGTTTTTATTAAATGAAAAAATAAATTATAATTAATAATACTTTTTTTTTTTTTTTCCATGTATTATTAAATGTCTCATCAATTAAATTGGTGGATTTACCTACACCCTTTTCAATATAAACCTATTTTTTGTTTACTAGTTCTATATATTTTTTTATTTATTTAAATTTTTTTCAGGTTCCCTGGTGGTCTAGTGGTTAGGATGCGGCGCACTCACCGCTGCGGCCCGGGTTCGATCCCCGGTCAGGGAACCAACCCCAGCCATTAGGGTTGCACAAGCCTTAGTGCCGGTCCCAAGCCCGGATAAATGGGGAGGGTTGCGTTAGGAAGGGCATCGAGCGTAAAAGCATGTGCCAAATCAAACGTGCGGATGGTCCGCTGTGGCGACCCCTAACGGGAGAAGCCGAAAGAAAGTTTAAGTTCTATATTATTATTTTTTTGGGACTATTGTATTGAGTATGCTAATCTAAAATGATTTCAAACATGCTAACATTTTTAAACAATATGGCAACCACAAAACCTCCCTTTCCTTTTTCATAAAAAAAAAAAAGAGATCCTTTAGCTCTCCCCTTTTGAGTTCAGAATATGCACAGCATATGTTTATCGCTCGAAGTTTCCTCGTTTATGAAAAGCGAATGGGGTCTTAACAGTGTCCTGATCCTCAAACCATCTTGGCGTTTCCGAGCCATCTGTTATAATTGCGGTAGGCCGACAAATCCTTTCAGGGTTGCTCTTATTTAACCAAAGCTCTAGTTCATTAAACCATATTCAGGACACAGTCAAAATAAAGAAAAACTAATGAGAGCATCCAGCCGTCCCATAACACTTCCTTTTTTTTTTTACACTTACAGATCTCCTTTACCTAAAAAGAACAAAAGCCTTCACTGAATAAAATGTGTTTTCACGCTAGAGTTAAACGAAGAGACTGTGAGTCCCAAGCATGAATTGTTAGGTTGTTCTATAACTGTGTTACTCTGAAAGAAAAAAAAACCCGCCCCCTGCTGTAGCCTTTATTGTTTGTGGTATTAACAAAGAGCCTGCACCTTTTGATCAATGTAGGTGGATCATAAGCCCGATTTCTGCTCAGGTACTGCGGCTTGAGGCTATTCAGGACTTTATAGGTCAAAATGAGTACATTTATAATCAGTGTAAAATTTGATCAGTGCAGTGTAGAAAAAGTTGGACAGATTTTTTGGTTCTGGAGCTTGTATATGTTCTAAAGGTAGCAAGACTGTAACCTAATAACTAGGCAGTAGAAATGCATGAACTAGCTGTCCCGATATTATATTTTCTAGCGATCCTAATGATCTTATTTACACGAGCTTCAAACGTTTTTTACGAGTCAACAATCACACCGAGCTACTGTATAATTTGTAAAAACTTTTTCATTCTAAATTTGACACTGATTATACAATACGAATTTTGACCTATCAAATTGCACGTTGTACCGCACAACATATACAGTCGGTATACTGGTCCGGGCTGTTTTGTGTTGTCTGTCCTGTCTGGAATTCTCTGTTTGCCCTGTCTTTTGTCTTGCACTGTTTGCGCTAGTTTGCTCACAATGCATTTCATGTGGCTAGGACAACTTAATTCAGTCCTCAACTCTGTTACTGTATGTAGCTGTATGGAGCTTGTTCTTTGGAACACCAGGGTTCTGGAGAAACATCTCATTTCGCTGTGTATTGTGTCAGCTATACAGTATATGGTTGAAATGACAATAAAAGCTATTTGACGAAGTATGGAATAGTTTTAAACAGTTCCTAAGCAAAACGAATGGCCTTTTATGGCCCAACACTCGCACTTCATTTAAAAGGTACAGGCTCTTTGTTAGTACCACATACAACTGTATTTATTCATTTATTATTTTTTTTTTTTTGCATTTCCGTCTGCGTAATACCGTAAATGCAAAACAGTGGAATCTAATTCCAGGTTTATGAATTATTTGTACCCTGAGCCGGGACTGATGCATTCCTTTAACTTTAAGTATATCGTGGAGAATTGTATGAAGACACATGGAGACACGACTCCGTTTAAACGCCTGTAGTTGGTTATTTACCACTTTCTACCAGCGCTGATTGTGTCCGGGCAAGGCCTTGATCCTGACTGATTTCATGAATGGTATTTTTATGTACGTGTGAGCATCATGAATGATATTGCTATTGATGTGATGAACATTTTTTAGGCACTTAAAAAATGTAAGTTTTGATAATGGGCTATAAATAGACTGTAAAAATGGGTCATGGCTAAGTTCTTTGTCAGGGTTTTAATAACTCCACGTTTAAAAAAAAAAAAAAACGAAGGTACTCGGCCAGTGCTGATCATTTTAAAAGTAGTTCATGGAGAGATATTCAGGATCAAACATTCTTTAGGAAAAAAAATTGCACAAAACCTATTGGAATTCCATCTACAATATTAAACATTGCCCATGTGTATTTTAATCAGTGTTGCCAAAAAAAAGAAAAACAGTGTTTCCATTGTCCGTACTGTTTTTCGTAGCTTAGAGTGTTGGGTGTCAGACTTCCAATCAAAATCTAGCGTTCGATTTAATGCTGAAAAAAAAAAAAAAAAAAAAAACTCTTTTAGGAAAGTGCGCTGGACGTCCACAAATTACGCAGTCGGAATAATTATTCATTGTAAGTGGAATATCATAATTCCATGGCGCTTGGACCCCAATGATCGCTAATTAATATCTTATTAGTGTTAATAGTCATCATGGGGTCCAAGCACCAGAAAGTCTACTAAGGGACACGACAGCAAATGTTTTCATGATCAAACAAGAACCCATACAGTAACTCTGCTCTGCCTTAGAGAATATTGCTGCTGACACAATAATGCAAAAGCTCCGAAAGCCGTTATGTATTTTTTTTTTCTTCGTTTCATTTTACCGCGGTTTCATCGGCAGGTGTGTTGAACCCGACGAGAACAAACAGGCTGAAATGAAAAACCTCGTCTCCTCGCGCAGGAGTATTTGTTTCCGGGCTTGGAAAAAAAAAATCTACTGATGTGTTGGTTGGAGAAGCACTTAACCAAGCATTTATCCGGCGGTGCACCGCGTTATTTACTTGGCTCCGGAGCGAGAGGCTCCTTAGCGGACAAGTGGGACGTCTCGTCGCCTGCGATCGCGGCGGCAAAAAAACCCAATGAGTATATTTTCTGCACTCTATCTCCTGCTCGGGTTGCTGATCTGCTCTCCGCAACAAGTGCAACCGATTCTCGGCCTAGCAGAGACATTATTCTTCAGTCAGGAGCAATTTCGGGCGTTTGGTATACTCCTCATTAGCATACGCCACTTGTCCAATGCACTCAAAATGTATCGTCCCTGTAAAATAAAATAAAAAAAGAGAATAATCTTTCATAACTACCTCGTATACGAAGCGGTTATTCATGCACTGTGCGTCTAAAGAGACCAATGTTCTTTTCCTACTGTATACGAGCATGCAAATGCAGAGCAACGTACGGCCGGGCGGCCATTTTGACACGAGACGCGACTCATTTTTCATCGTGGAACATTTTTATTCGGGGGGAGGGGGGGAAGAAAGAGAAAGAAGCCGCCGTGACAATTACATGCCGGTGTTCACACGGGGACAAACGCATACCCGCACACGTAGACACACACACACACACACACCCTTGGGCAGAGGCATTGATCAGTAAACAGATAATGTTATTTTTCTGCTTAAAAGCACCTCCCTTCACAGCTGAAGTAATTGCTCCTGGCAGATCTGAACTGAGGCAGGAAAACACATCTAAAGCGGATAAAAAAAAGCTCACTATGGGGAGAGATAATCATTAGGAAAGCGATTTTGCTGTGCTTAAAGATAACAGAGGCAGTGTGGGCTTGTGTGTAAAGTCTGTGTGGTGGGTGTGTGTGTGTGTGTTACCCCCAGTGAGACACACCCTTAATGCTTAAACAAAAGAATGTTTAATTTACAGTGTCAGTGGTTTAAACCATGCACACGAATAATAATAATAATAATAATAAAAAAAAAAAAAAAAAAACCACATTTATGGGAAATTAATTATGTATAAGGGATAAGCCATGAAAAATAACTAGCGCCTTTAGTTATCGATTTATTTGGAGCGCTTGGCCAAGAGAAACTAAATTTATTATGCGGTTGGCATTGTGTACACTTTGCATGAGCGCACACATGCTCTGTTGCTCACACGTGTACACACACACACACACACACACACGCGCGCGAGCGCGCTTTAGTGACATGACTAAGAATTATCACTTGTGGACAGAAATATGTAGGATGTTCAAAACAACAATAATAATAATAGTCAAACTACTACTACTTACTATTACAAGTAAAAAAATAAATAAATCACTACTACTACTAATAAAAACTACTACAAATATTTATAAAACTCCAGCTACTACTAATAGTATTATAACTACTGCTGCTGAAAATGTAACTTAATCATACAATTATTATTACTACTACTACTAATAATGCTAATAATTATAATAATAATGATACTAGAAAAGGCTACTGCTAATACTAACCATAATAATAAGAAACACCGCTATTACCACTACTACAAATACTTCCACTAAGAATAATCAGCACTAATTCTACCACCACCACAACAACTAGTGCTGCTGCTGCTACTAGTACTGCTGATAATAATAATGATGATAATAATAATAATAATAATAATAATAATAATAATAATAATAATAAGCACTACTGCTAATAATAATAAAAATAATAATAATAAAAATAACAATAATAAGCACAACTACTGCTAATAATAATAATAATAATAATAATAATAATAATAATAATAATAATATAATAATAATAATAA
>JAAIIK010000079.1:723638-745743 GCA_014706435.1 Silurus glanis
TTTCTTTCTTTCTTTCTTTCTTTCTTTCTTTCTGTCTTTCTCACTGTTTTTCTTTCTTTCGTTCTTTCGTTCTTTCGTCTTTCTGTCTTTCTCACTGTTTTTCTTTCTTTCTTTCTTTCTTTCCTTCTTTCTTTCTTTCTTTCTGTCTTTCTCACTGTTTTTCTTTCTTTCGTTCTTTTCTTTCTTTCTTTCTTTCTTTCTTTCTTTCTTTCTTTCTTTCTTTCTTTCTTTCTTTCTTTCTTTCCTTTAAGAAATACTCTACTCTAAACTCTATACCCTTTTCTAAAAAAAAACCCGGAACCCTCTGATGTGGCACAACCGAAATGAACTCCAGACCTTTCATCTGCTTACTTGTCAACTCGAAATGGAAATGATGGAAAAGGCTGAGTAGTCGATTGTTTCTTTAGTTTTGGGCTCTTAAATAAAAATACAAATAAAACCATTTATTATTATTTGCAATATCCAAAGCTGAAATAATCAGTGTTCCAATATAAAGAATGCCATGTATGTATAGTACATACTCAATAGAGGACTGACATAGTGATCATATTCATAATAAAACTACAACATACAGTCCAGATTTCAGAAGTGTGTGTGTGTGTGTGTGTGTGTGTGTGTGTGTGTGTGTGTGTGTGTAAGCAAAGTACTGTAAAAATTTGCAAATGGAGCAGGCTCACTTTCTGCCTGCTACAACAAATACGGCTCGGCTCCGGTGACCTTTCGAAGCAATAAGCCGCGGTTTTAATACGGGCTCTGAACAAGCTGCAGTGTGTTAAACACACACGTTCGCCTATATTGCCTACACGTGACTTGTCACACTCTAAGCTGTTTCAGACAATCCAGAATTGTCTGAAGACCATTTTTTTTTGGCAGGACGCTTGATATATGCCTTGCGTTATCTGCCAAAACAGACAGACTGGCTGCTCTATTCGAGTCTGCTTGTTCTCATCTCTGTTGAATGTGTGTGTGTGTGTGTGTGTGTGTGTGTGTGTGTGTGTCACTTGTGCAGCATGCCAAATGTACAAGTGTGACTGAGGAGTGTAAGGTCTTATGCTTGTGTCTGCATTCTTGGTCTTGCCAGAACTAGGTGTTCGGAGTGTGAGTGTGAAAGTGTGTGTCTGACATATTCCTTCAGCATGAAGAGATTCACATGCCTATTATACAGTCGCCAGTCTGAACAGCCCGTTAACACTCTTTCTCTTTTTTTTTCCCTTTCATTCTTTCTTCCTCTTCAACCGTCGCTCTATATCCCTCTGTCATTTTTATTACCCGCAAAGCATATGCATAATACATTCTCAAGAACAAACGCTGCTGAACACTTCCTATATTACGGTTGCAGGTGCTCATTTGGCAGACTCTTATTATTTATGTCTACACAGCAGCCAGTCAAAACAAACAGCTTTCTTCAAAACATTGTGTTTTACCAACATATTACAATATTCATTTTTATTTATGTCTTTTGGCATCCAGATCGAGCCGCTACTTTTTTCCCACTCTTTGAACCCTACGGCTTAAACAATGAAGCAGCTACTTTATGGATTTTTCCGGGGTTTTTGCCCGTTTTCACAACCTTCATGCCGCCAAAAAAAACTGAACCAATGAAATTCTTTACCACATCATAAATATGGATGAGGTTCCTCTGACGTTTGACCTGCCGCTCACTCGGACTGGCAACAGGAAATGCGAATCATTCGTCACGCTGAAAACAACCGGGCATGAAAAAACGCACTTCACCTGTGTTCTGAGCTGCACGGCATCGGGAGAAAAGCTTCACCGATGGTGATTTTTAAACGCACGACGACGCCAAAAGATAAACTCCCGAGAGAAATTGTTGTGAAAGGAAGGAGGAAGACAGTGAACAATGACTTTCTTGGTAGGCTGCTGTTTAAATACAAGCCGTGTAACAGTCCACTCGTTAAAGCCTGTGTAAAGTTCATTAGTTTCAATGTAGGTACCTGCGGCTTATAGACAGGTGTGGCGTATTTATGTTCGGAATAAAAATCTTTGTAAAATTCAGTGGGTGAGGCTTATATTCGGGTGCGCTTAATAGTCCGGAAATTACGGTACATTTCTCTCATTCATACAAGCTACAGGGTTAAGGGCCTTGCTCAAGGGGCCCGGCTGTGGAAGCTTGGTGTGGCTGGGATTTAAATTCCGCTTTAAAAGTCCAATGCCTTGACCACTACCACGTCATGTTTGGAGTCTACACTTCCCACACCCCATTGCACTGTCACAGGTTACGCCTCATGACCCGACTCCCATTTACCATACTCAGCACATATGTACATCATGTTGGCTCATGTTATTCGGGTGGTTTGCGGTCGTTATCGTCGTTTTTGGTAAAAGACTTCCTGACTCGCATCCGTTTCGCACCTCATTACACTTGACCAGGACTTTTCATTACATACAATAATATGTAAGGACCATAATATTCAAGATTCAAGGGAGGTGAGAGCTCAGTCGTTAAGGGATTGGACTTTGGATCGGAAGGTCCTGGGTTTAAATCCAAGCAGCACCAAGCTGGCCCTTAACCCTCGCCTGCTCAGTTGTAAGTCACTCTGGATAAGGGCGTCTGCCAAATGCCGTAAACGAAAGATTCCTATTCCGCATTTTCACAGGTTACGCCACATGACCTGACCTGAAAACTTTTTTTTTTTTTTTGTTGTAGTCTTTCATCATCCATTTTCAAGATTTCTTTAAATTGATCTTATTTATACAACTGAGCCTTGCTAAGGGACCCAGGAGTGGCATTTGAATATTTCTCCTGTTAGTGGTTTTAATGTTGTGGTTCATTGGTGTAAATATATACAGCGTGTTTTGTAAGACATCAATTTTGTTATAAGGCAGAGTTAAAAAAAAAAACAAAAAAAAAACAGCATTTTATCTCTCAAACCTGACAGTGTCTGTTACTGCGGAAAAAAATGCCGACGTCCGATTTATTTTTTATTTTTTTAAGTGATGGCTTGTTTGATAAATCATCTCAGCAGGGCTTCTAAAGCAGCAGGAATCATTGGACAAAGTTTCCCGCTGAGAACACAGACAGCTCTCACATTTACACTCTGTCCAAACCACTTCCTGTAGCTCTTCGGAGGAAAAAAAAAAAGGTGCTTGTTTCAAACAAGATTCCTTCAACGCTAAAACGCGAGAGCTGCGGAAAAGCTAGACGGAGGCCGGATCGGTTCAACGGCAGAGATGAGACGGAACGCGAGAAAGGAAGTGTCGGAGCTGTCAACGTTCTCCCAAGACGGCCTTGTCGCATCAAGGCTGAGCTAAGCGACAGCGTCAACCTCCGAGTGACGAACCGTTCCAAACGAGGACGTCTCTCGGAGGGAAGCCCTTTTATATCACACCCGGTGTCGGAGCGCAAACAAAGCACGCAGCAGTTTAAGGATGAAGCGGCTCGTAGTTGTGAAGAAGGGAAAAAAAAAACAACACACCCCAAAATGCACTCTCGGTACCTTGTCATGATGCTGTCTCCTTTTGTCACTACCGAGAACGAGTCCGTCTGCCAGGACCAACGCTGCGTGGTAGCACTTTTCCTAACACAGCGCTTAATTACTGGCTAAATATCAAATGATTATGGGCCAATATTTGGACGACTGGTGTGAATTAACAAGCTGAAATGTCCCCTGAAGGAAAATATAATCAAACAAAAGCCTGATGGATGACGAAGATGACAGAGCGTCTATTACCAAAACACTATCACGAGCGTCTATTGTCTATTACGGAACACTTAAAGGAAAATTTACCTCAAGTTCCTGTGGCATAAATTGTCTGGCGATGCACTCGGCTTCCTGTAATAGTGCCACGTCGAGAGATTCGAACGGAATGTGGGCTGACACGTTTTCTGTCTCGAAGGACAGAACGACGTTCCCTGGCGCTACTTTCATTTATTATCGGTTTTATTTTGGAAAATTACCGGATTCTCTCCGACACATCTGTCTAAGACTCACTCTTGGTGCATGTCATGATGCCTCGGTCACACGTCTTACCTTCATCCGCTACCTTCTTAAAGGGGCTGCTCCGGGCCGCTAACAGAGAATGCATTACCGCTAAATTCAAACCCCCAAGCGAGCAAAATGAACAAAAATCAACACAGTGGATTCACGTTTATTGTTATATTTAGAAAAGACCAGTTTTTATGGTCGTATCATTTTATTTTGTTGTATTTATCTCGCAACACCTTAAAAACCGGTCCGTGAAAATATTGTCTGACGTTAAACCGGTCCGTGGCGCAAAAAAAGGTCTGGGACCGCTGACATAGAATACAGATTAACATGGCAGAGGTAGAGCTGCATTTCCCCGAAGACAGAACAGGAAAAGAACGTCTGGTTTTATTGAATCTTTTTTTTTTCCTTTTCGCACTACAAAGGACTGTTTGTAAAAGGGCCATGCGTCAGGAGCCAGCTAGCATTTAAGTCAATTGATGATTTGATTGATCATCTGTCTGAACCAAAGAAATAATATCTGTAATATATTGATTCGCAGAACCTCATATTGCGTTTCAACGAATCGATTCGAAATCGCATCGCACTGCTCGGCGTGTATTTTCGCGTCGTTGGCTATGCATCGAGATGCGAATCGCACATTCCTAATTCCTATACATACAGTACCTGCACGTTCGATATAATTATGCTATGAAATTTGGCTCGGAAAAACATTGGCTTGGTTTTCTATAGAACGAAACGGTCCTCCCATTCTGTCACATCCATCTGGCGGTTTTGGAGAACGCCAGGTTTTATTGCCGCATTGGTCCTAAAGAGGGTCGATTATACAGTATCAGTGCAACAATAACTACACATCACAGCCTATTTATTGTAAAAGAATTCTCTACCACACTTTAAGGGACCAATTTCGAGAATTTGTGTCATGTGTTTTACAAAATACGGGTTAATTTTCCTAATCCTGAAAGCACATCCGAAGCCTCGTTCGGTCGACTTCCTTTTCATGTGCGTCCTGGCTTCAGATTAGAGGGAGGAAATCTGCCAGGTCGCCCGCCGCTATCTTAAACCGGCAGCTATAATTGCGTCTCCTAATCTTGTTAAGTGATTTGTTTGATTTGATGTGTTTTTATTGTTGTTTTTTTTTGTTCACCTGATCCAAGATAAATGCATAAAACTAAAAAAAAAAAAAAAAATCCATCACGTCTAATCTTATATATTCTAATCCAAGAGACTTCTTCGTATGTGGATTACTCAAGTTTTGAGATTACCGGTGACGATGTGACATGCGCCGGGATCGTTTGGTTCTTTGAAGCTCATCCTTGGGATTCTGTCAAAGCAATAGGTCTGTAATCTCAAACCTAATTTCAGGTAAACATGGATTAGATCGAAGAGTTATTAGCCGAGGTGGTGCAGGAAGTCTGTCGCCATTGACGGAAAGACAGGAAGTGGAGCTGGATGTGACTGAGTTGAAGATACTGCAAGGTGTGAGGATTGCGCAGAGGAGGGACATGGGGTATATCGGTAGAACATCGCTTAGGAGGAAGGCCAAGGAGGAGGTTTATGGACGTGGTGAGGGAAGACATGCAGGCGGTTGGTTTGAAAGAGGCAGATGTAGAGGACGGGGGTATGTAAACAGATGATTCGCTGTGGCGCCCCCTAATGGGGACAGCCGAAAGAAGAAGGTGCAGCTAGTATGTGGTAGCCATGAGAAGGAAGGATACCGCCACACTGATGATTGATCATTGTACCGCCGACAAGCCGATCGCAGCGTTGCTCCTCACGGTATTTAGTTTCTATAGGTGTGAAGTTTGCTTTTGAAGGGCTCATGAATTTCCTTTGGTTTCTATGCAACAAACAATGTAATGTAACCGACTGAAGATTTACTTTGACCATACAAATAGATACATTTTTGAGGATTTTAATTGGAAAAATGTTCACTTAGCATGAATTTACACACACTCAGCATCCGGACAGTTGATTTCTCTTGGGAAACCTGACAAAAATGTTCTTCACTAGGTTTTTTTTGTTCTTTTTTTTCCTTGCCTTCAAATCATCCCAGAGCAGTCCAATAGGATTTAGGTGCAGTGACCGGGCAGGTCGTCTGCTCACAGCTTCTTCTCTAATGTTTTCCTTATTAGGAAGTTCTTTAATTTTAGGAATGTCCAATTTGGACTCCAAAGGACCTTCTTCCTGTTTCTTATCTTTTCCCCTATACATTCAACATGTACCTCAAAAAAACACTAGATGTTTCCACAGTTTTAATAGGCTCTGTATATACCGTTTTTATGCAACACGTGAAGGCACAATTATCTCAAACTCATTGTTCGAAGAACATTGTTCTTCCTGGTCTTTTTTTTTTTGTATATGAATTGCAATTACAGGCCAAATTTCTGGACATTTTAATCCGTATATTAGAAAGAGCAACACTTTAAAGCCATGGAAATCCAGCCAAAGGAATCACTTGCCTTCATATTCTTATTATATTACATTTTATCTCCTTGCCGTAACAAGCTTCTCAGCAAAAAAAAAAAAAAAAAAAAAAAAAGCCGTCTGTCTCGTACTTCTCCTCGTCACCACCCGAACTTTTTTTTTTATAGGATCACAACAATCTCGTCCGCGATTCATTATGTTGGCACGCCGTTTTTTTTTTTTTTTCTTCTTCCTATTTTTTTTTTTCTTTTCTTCCTCATTCATTTGGACACGCTCCAGGTAAATAAACGCACACAACAAAGCAAACAAGCATTTAATTTATCCTCCTTTCCCCTAAAGACACAAATTCTCACTCTCCATTTCCTCGCTATCTGTGCCTGTGTGTGTCTCACACACACACCTGAACACCTTGTGTTTGCTGTGTTTAAAAAAAAAAAAAGGAGACATATTGTTGTCATTTTTCATTTTTGTTCAGCTTTTTTGGCGAAAAGAAAAAAAAAAAAAGGAAAAATTCTGACACCATCCCAACAACTAGCCCTACCCCTTCCCCCCCGCTCTTGCACGGATGCCTTCGGGGACCGAGGCGCATATGCTCCCAAATAGATTTTAATTATGATCTCACGCTTTGTCTGGGGTCTGTGATTAATAACGGAGAAATCAGGCCCTAATTGTTTGTGCATGAGGAGAAGCATGTTGGAGACGGAGAAGGGGAAGGGAGGGGACGCTGTCCGCTGCGACTAGTAGCCCAGGGGGTCTGCTCTGCATCGTGTTCCTGTGGAAATTGGATTTGTTAGTGGCCGCGATGCACAAAGCCGCATCCCTCTGGCACCACCCAATCATGTTTTTATCAGCAGGAAATGATGTAGGTGCAGCACTTCTCAATAAAGCCTCCCTCTTTTTATTTACTCGTTTATAGAGACGAGTGGAGCAGAGGGGCAGCGGGAAGAGGGAAGGGAGGGAGGCGGTCAAGGAGATTGGCTGAGGAGATGACAAGAGAGGAATTAGAGATTAGAGAAAGAGGACAGGAGATGATTAGGAAAAGGAGAAGAAAGGGAGAACAAAAGGTAAAAAGAAGAGACAGATGTGAAGAGAGACGATCGAGGAGAGGAGAATTAGGAGGTTAGGGGATCACATAATAGAAGCACATGGAGAGGAAGAGAAGAGGAAAGATGAGAAGTGAGGAGAAGGAAAGAGTGAGGGAGTAGAGATAAAGGGAGAAAAGAAACGGTAAAGAGATTAAGAGAAAGAAGAGAGGAAAAAGAAAGTGGAAAGAAGAGAGAAAAAGTAAGAGTTGAGAAGAGAGGACGTAGTAAGCGAAGAGGAGAAAAAAAAAAAGAAGTGAAGAATAGATAAGGATTGAGAAGAGAGAAGAATGAAAAGGAAGAGGAGAAGAAAAGAGAACTGATTTGTGCACCCATATGTGGTTCTTCCCCAAACCTTCAAGTGGACCATCTTCCCAGAAGAGTGGAAGTTACAGCAAATGTGTATTAAAAAAAAGAAAAGATGATCAGCTATCAGGTTGCAAAACTTTTTTTTTTTTTTTTTTACATTTTGTCCGTTGAGGGTCCTTTCTGGTCAGACGAAACTCTTCGTGATGCTTTCAACACCTGCATCCCAACTGTGAAGCATGGGGTGGAAGCATCATGCTGTGAGAGTGCAGGGAAAGGGACTGGTGCATTCCAGAGAACAGATGGTAGGAAGAGAAATAGAGAAATATTATCTAAAATATTGAAGCAAGACATTGAGACAGGGCAGGACAGTGGTACTTGGGACAGTGCAAACTTCCAAGTGGTAACTGCAAAACCTAAGCAAACTTCCAAGTGGTAACTGCACTGTAAAAAAAAATGCCAACATGCTGCAAATCTTGAAGTGATAATGGTTAAAAGATGTTAAAATATTGATTGGAAGGACGTATGGTGAAATCCCAACCCCAACAAGTTGTCCCTTCTGGGCCCTTCAGCAAGGCCCTTGGACCCTCAACTGCTTAGGTGTATCAGTGGGATCATTCTAAATGGCACGTATGGTAAATATAATAAATGCAACTTTTTTTTCCCAAATAGCTTTCTCCAGAAATGAACAGCCAACAATCCGATACATTAAAGATACGTATGAAGTAGCTACCGATGCGATTCGATACGATGCTGTACAATTCAATATGGTGCCGATAGTTCGCTTTGCATCCCGCCTGTGCCGCTCTTCCCGCGTCAGTCCATCGGAAAACGGCTGAACGAACAGCTGAACGAATGCCGGCATTGAGAAGAAACTTAACGGACCAGAAAGGAGGAAGTTGGACTTTCCCAGCACAGGAAAATCAACATTGACACTATTTTGACACGGAATTCGACAATTTTGCATAGAACATTTTTTTTGGATTGAATATTGGCTGCATAACAACACAAGCAAACACAAATATTACTATAATATATCAAATAATTGAAAAGAATATAACGAAAAATTATATAACATTATATTATATATTATATATTTGATTATACAGTCGTCCCCCTGTCTATCGCCGTAGTTCCGTTCTAAAACCGAGCGCGAAAAATGGACGCCATCCCAAAAAAAAACGTATTGTTTGAGCCAGAAATCATCTTCCCACACTCTTTAAACACACAAAAAACATTTGCTAGAATATAGCGAGATGAATTTTGCGTAAAAAGTAGTAAAAAAACCCCAACATTTATAGTGAGTATCACACCGTACAGTAATGTAGCGTAGCCTATGCGTAGTTTCTCTGCTTTTTTATTAGCTGAAGTGTCTGACGTGAAAAAAGGGGTGGGGTTAAAGATACACGTCACTCAATTTTTGATTTTCATTGGCTAAATCTTGACGTACGTCTCCGCCCTTTTTTTTTTTTTTTTTTTTTTTTTAAATCAGCGCATTCTACAACCAGTAAATAAGCAGAAACCTAAGATTTCTTGTGATGCTACTCGTTTCTTGCGATTTTCAGCACCCACGTGCCGCGCTTTTGTCAACGACGTGTTGTTAGTCTCGGGTAAATATATGATGCACTGTACAATATATTTAGGGTTAGGGTTAGTTTACTTCATTTTATAATGATTAATTATATGTTTATTAATCAATTACCTTCTTTTTAACATCAATCTCCATAAAAACAATTTACTACAAGTTTAGATTTTTCGCGATAAATCGGGAACGTTCGCGGAAACAAAATAGTCACGTGCCAAATTTAAAATCGCGATAAAGTGGGATTTGAACCGCGATAAATCGAGGGATGACTGTATTATTATATATTATATTTTATTATATTATATTTTTTATTTTATATTATATTATATATTATATTATATTATATTATATTTTTTATTTTATATTATATTATATATTATATTTTTTATTTTATATTATATTATATATTATTATATTTTTTATTTTATATTATATTATATTGTATTGTATTGTATTGTATTGTATTGTATTGTATTGTATTGTATTAAAGTATATACACACAGTTAGCATCCAGACAGTTTATTTCTTCAAACATCCAGCTGAAATACTGTGAAATACCTCATGGAAAACTTTCTTCACTAGTTGGAGATTTCTTCCTGACCTCAGGATCCAGTTCATCCCAGAGCAGTTCAATAAGAATTAGGTGCAGTGACTGGGCAGGCAATTTTATGATAAATAAACCCTCCAGCTCCAGTTTGTTCTATAAATAATGCTTACAGAGCTTGGACGTACACTTTAGGTCCTTGTCTTGTTGTATGGTGAAGTTGCCATGTTGGTTTAGAGTAAGTATCTTCTCTACTCCAAAACAACCCCAAACCATTAAGCTTCAACCTCCGTGTTTGACTGTGGTGGCGAGGCTAACATCTTCTCTAATGGTTTCCATCAAGTTCTTCTGTTAGAGACACAAAAATGTCCAATTCGGAGATCTTTCTTCCAGTCATTTACTGTCCAGTTCTTGTGTGTTTTTGCCTTTAATCTAGTTCGGTGGATGAAAAACAAAAAGAACAGGCGTGTGACTCAAAAAGCACGAGTATGTGTTTTAACACTTTCGACAGGTAATGTAGATAAATTGAATAATGACGGGATGACTTTCCCTTTTAAAGTCTTTCAATGTCTATATCGTGTGAGGAGCATCAATGCGAGTCTCCCCAGGTTCCTGCTTTTCAAGTAAGCAAATGGTGGCACAGGAGAGACTCTGGAGTTTTTTTTGTTTCATTCTTGCTTGTTTTCTGACCAATGATTTGTTGTTTAGACCGTTAAAAGATTTATATTCAGGGCTTTTTTTTTCGTTTAGGAGTGTAATCTCATGAATTTTCCAGTATTCTATAATAATTTGTGTGTTTCTAGTTTTTTATTTATTTTTTTTATTCACACTCCCAAACAAAGAATACAAAGGCTTTTTTCTTTTTTGGAAAAATATGAATTATAGGACTAAATTAAAATAAAGATTTTTTTTTATCTTAAAAATATTGTGAAGGTTTCACGGTTTTGCAACGACGCCATAATTGCAGTGAAAGTCGTTGCAGGTTCTGTTTTGGATCGATCATAATAGGAAAAGAAGAATGAGCGAGAGGTAAGAAGGGAGAGAAAGAAAGAGCGGTATGAGAACTGGAGTAATGGTGCGATCGTTCCTTACAATTGAAAAGCCGTAAGGACTCGTCAAGCCGGTTAGAAGCGAGCGCCGGGTTCGTCCTCGGATCTTTCCTTTTTCCCGACGACTTGTTCCATAAATGCAGCGACATTAGTCATTATCTATGCATTTTGGATGAGATCGGCCCGGTGAGAGACATGCTAGGCGGCGTGCGATAATGAAGAAGTCAGTCATTTGGCGCATGCACGCCGGCGTTGCTTGGAGCGAGGCAGCGCCGCGGCGTCGGGGACAACAGAGGCCGAGCGAGCTCTATTCCACGGTTTAGGTCTCTCATCATCTTCACAGCATGATCCCACTCATCCGCTCCACTCTTCACTCCTCTCCTCCATCACAGCTGGCCCTTACCGCATGCTCGCCCATTCATAGGAAGGATTAAGCACCGCAGCATGGCTGATTCCTCCTGGCTTCTGTCCTCCTGTCTTCATCATCTACTTCTCTGGGTTTTCATTTTCTTCTTGTTTATGTAGTTGGTCTCATTTAGACCTTTTATAAATTGTTCAATTAGAAAAAAAAAAGTGTGATGAAATTCAAATCTCTTTCTTTTTCTTGGCAGCTTTTCCCCAGAACCCGTTCGGCAATTTCATTGGTCTAATGTTATAGGGTTCAGTTTTTTGGCTTGAAGATGTGAAACCGGGAAAAACCCAGGAAAAATCCATAAATTAGCTGCTTCGTTGTTTAAGCCGCGGGGTTCAAAGAGTGGGAAAAATAGTGGGCTTATAGTCCGGAAAATACGGTATATACAACACATGGCTGGGAAAGTCAGGTGACACGATACCTTTGACAAATTAACGAACATGACTTTTTAACCATAGGTGCTTCTTTTCCAAACTGTTACCGCAAAGATGGAGGCACACCATTATATAGGATTTCTTTGTATGCACATTGTTTTTTTTCCACCTGAACTACGAGATCCAAATTTGTTCCAGAATGACTATGCTCCAGTGCACAAAGCCCACTCGATGAAGATACGCTCATACCTGGGTTGGAAGATCTTGAGTGGCCTGCTATAGAGCTCTGACCTCAACCCTATTGGGGTGAATTGGAACACTGATTGAATCCCACGCCCCCTCCATCTTACCTACCGAGCAGAAATCTATCTTCGTACAAAATATCGGCCACGAATGAACGGGAATAATAAAAGTGTAGCGCCTCCAGTAAACATTATATATAAATAAATTGGGTTTTAATGATGCATATATGTAAAAATTTGAAATTACGCATTGTGATACACATGCCGACTTGTATCCCATGCACACTTTTATTTCGATACATCACACACACACACACACACACACACACACACACACACACACACACACATATATATATCTTTATAAACCAGACGAAATGTGCGATAAGGTCAGACTAATAGAAAAATAGAAAGGGAAGAAAGATCAAAAGCGAACCCAAAAAAAAATACCCAAAAATCGTTATCTGCACATTAAAGATCCCGCTTTGTAAATAATAGATGGCGCCTACGATCAAATACGCAGGCTTTAAGCACACGATCAAAGTTTGTCGATGCCATAAATGATTACGCGTTCGTATAAAAGGGCGCGGGACCTGGAGGAACGTGTCCTATTATTTCCGAGCAGTATTTCAGATTTCGGTCCACATTACAATACGAAAGAAAGGCAGCCACCACGGAAACATACTGTAATTTTATTCTCGAACGTCAAGAAGCTAATTACCGTGACGAGCGTATTTCAGCAGCCACTTTGAAGGACCTGTCTGTCTGTCTGTCTTTCTTCCTTTCTCACCCTCTCTGTCTATTCTCACTCGTCTCTTTCCAAAGCCCAGATGAAAAGGATTTAAAGAGCAGTTGGTGGTAGACGTTTAATCCCCCTTAAACATTCTTAATATCTTCACAAGTGGGATTTCCAGCATAAAAAAAAAATATGAGGAGTACTTTTTTTTTTTTTTTTTTTTTAAATCATCCTTTTCACAAAAGACTGATTCCTGGTCTTTGGTGCAAAGAAAGTGGAGCTATCAAAACTCTCACCTTCTAAGTGGTATTAAGTCGGACTTGATTCTTTGATAGGAATCCTAGAATAAGTTCTTCATCTTTGAGCGGAGGTGCGTGTCAAAATACCGCCTGAAAAACCCAACCGCGAGACGGCTAGCTAACGCTACTTAGCGTCGGAACACTTCACGTTTAACCTTGATTTTTGGTGATAATTCAACAACAACGCACATCAAACCGTTTATGAAAAGCATCAAGGTTTTAATTCTTCTTTTTTTTCACATCCAAATGAGTAACAGAGTCGAATTTTTTCCCCCCCACCACTTTGAATCAGCAAACGAACCAGAGTGCGCTAAACTAGCGCCTATGCTAATGAAGACATTAAGCACATGCTAATGATTTACTTTAAATTATACTTTTTTTTTGTTCCCTCTCCCACCTGAAATCCTGCGTTCAATTTCACGGCTAACAAGCTCGTACTTTATAAGTGATTTGACAATCTAATTGGAATGAAAAAAAATAAAGCAAAAACATTTTTTTTCCTTTCTTTCTTGTGGCACTTTCTTTCTTTTTTTCTTTTTTTTTTTTTAATGGATGACTCACACAGAAGGACGCTTCAAGCTTGAGATGCTAAACGGATTAAAAATAAATAACAAAAAGTAATTTTTTTTTTACAAATCATTTGGACCTGGTCTTTTTTTTTTTGTCATTTATTTGAAAAATATTAGGACAGTATAATGTGAAGGACACTACTCGTGTATAAAATGTGTTTCGGGTTTTAAATACAGAAACGTAAATGTAGTACATTTGATATATGAATAATAGGAAAATATAATATACAGGGTACTGTGCAATAGTTTTGGCAGGTGTAAAGAAATTCCGTAGTAATATTTAAAAAAAAAATATATATATATATTTATTTATTTTTCCTCCATTTATAAAAAAATGCCAATTGAGCAATCAACTTCAGTTTTAAGCCGAAATCATTTGGTTCTTTCGGCACCCCTGCTGCTACGTGAAATATGACGTGAATATCACAACACTAAGAAGATCGAATCTAGATTAACATGGCAGAGGTAGAGCGGCATTTTTCCTGGAAAAAAAAGTCTGGTTGGATTCAACCAATGCTCATCCACACTGAAATGTCCGAAAACGCTTCGACCTGCGTCATTTCTGCCTGGCGCTTGTTTACTTTCTGGCTCTTTTGAAACTTTGTGGCGATTTCCAGGAGAGGCACCATTACGTCACAAAAAATGCGTCATCGCTTTCGAAAGCCTCCGTTTTCACAGTCCACACTGCGAAGTATCCATTTTCAAAACATTTTTTCTTTGACTAAAAATGCTATCTCGGTGTGGACGGAAAGGCAAAATGGAAAGAAAAATATGCGTGTTTTTTTTTTTTTTTTTTCTTTTTACGAAAACGTTTTAGAAAGGACATGACCTTAGTAGCCTTAGTTTGGCTCTTCCCAGTCTGAAGCCTCCTACATAGCTGTTTGTTTCAATTCATGACTGGGTTTAAACCCACATATGAACTTGATCATTAGCAGTCGCTTGGTGTAATTTATTAATCGTATGTACAGAAGTGAAAAAATTTACGCTGGTTTGAAGTCAAAGTGTGGTCCCAACAAATATCGATTAGATTTAGAATTTTTCTTTTAAATGAAATGTATGGATGTTTTTAAAAGCGTTCATACTTAACAGAATTTCTTCACACCCGCTTATAACGTTAGCACGGTACTGAATATATAGTTTTTCCTTGTCATTGCAGAGTTGGAGGTTTCTGACAGATTGCCATGTTTTGCTGACCTTTTAACCTACAAAAAAGAATGTCTGCTTCAACTTCAAACTGAGAATGAAGCAGACAACTTGCTCTTTCTACCGATTGTGATGAGATATCTATCTATCTATCTATATCTATCTATATATATATATATATATATATATATATATATATATATATATATATCTATATCATCACATATACACGTATCAAGCCATTTGGGTTTGAGGTCCAAAAATGAGAGAATATTTTTTGCTGGTGCTTGTGGACTCATTTTGTATCCGACCACGTGATTGTTCGGTTGAGCAAAAATATCGTAACATCTGACTGACAAGTGTTTCCCAGGTGACCCCCACATACGGTGTGTCCACAAACGTTTCTCCATACAGTTTAGTGTAGCTCTAAACATCTCTAATATCAGTTGAAGTTTTTTTATTTACTTGGGCAGACTGCAAATATTGTTGCAAAGAATAAACCAACTTGAAGATCAGAGAACTGACTATGGGAAAGAAAACAAGTTATTGTGAAGCAGAAAAAAGATGGGCATTTCACAAACCCTGGCATGGCCAATGTGCAACAGTTAGGACCTGGAAAAAGACAGAATCTTGAGAAAAGCAATTTGAGAGCTGGTTAACATGAAGAAAAATCGTCAAAACAAGTCAGGGGCATCACCAGAACTTGTAAAGTGTAGAGTTGAAGGATAGATCACATTCCTTTTTTCAAAGAAAAAAATTAAAAAGGGGGCTATAGGACTTTAGGCAAAGTAGTCAGAACTGTCAAAATGGAATTCACACGGAAAGGAAGGAATGAGTTACAAAATGTTTTCGAATCCAAAGTTGAAATGCCAAAGTGAGGAGAAAGAAAGGATCTGCCATGATCCAAAATATATTTAAAAAAAATTGGAACAACTTGGGTTTGCATGGCTGCTTCTGGAGCAAGGGCACTAGTTTTTTTTTGATGATTTAGTTCATGATGGAAGCAGAAAAATGAATTCGGTCTGCAGAAGCCTGTAGCAACATGTTGTCTGTCCATTTCCCAAGACCTGCATTCAATCCATTTGTGAGAACTTCATAATCCAGCAAGACAACAAGCCAAAACACACTCCCAACTCAACAAGCCTGGAAAAGTGTGACAAAAGAAGGAACCAACAGATTGGTCACAGGAAAAGAAAGAAAGTCTGCAAAAAAAAAAAAAAATTATGAATTGGCCTTACATTTACATTTGAGGGTTGAGGGGCCTTGTTTAAGGGCCAAGCAGTGGCAGCTAGGTGGTGCTGGGATTTGAACTTATAACCTCCTGATCCAGAATCTTTCCCATTACCATTTACTTCATTCACGTTTAGGACCCGGTTGGCTTCTTAATATACTGTACTACTCTGACCACATGATGACAATCATGTTGAACATCCTGGAGGTGGTAAGGGGTACAGTGGTAATCACAATGACCTCGATTTCAACCCCTTCTGTTGAATATGTTGTTCACTTCTGGAGATTGGCGTTGTTTGGCTGCTTTGTGACATCAATTCTACACTGTTATAACAGTCCAATTGACTTGATATGGGTAATGAAAGCCTGTGTGTCGTTATCGCAGAAAGAGGTGCCGAGTTTCACCTACATTACATCAGGCACTGACTAGTAGCGAATCCCTCCGCGACGTTGCTCGCCATAACTCCAAAAAGCACACTTCTCTGGGTTTGCTAAAGGTCCAAACTAGTCATCAAGCAAAAGGTAAGGATATTTCCTTGCACAATAATGAGGCGCTCTGCTGTGGGCTATCATAATAAAAACGTTTGGCCACTTACCACTATGTCATTGCTGCTCTAATGGTGGCCATGGTAATGCTCTGAAAGTGGTTATAAATTCCTTTTCCCTTGGTTCACAGTTTCTTTCCTACAGACCTGTAGTGCTCGTCTTGGCACTTTTCCCCTGAAGACACTGGCAGAGACGGAAAGGTGAACAAAAAGCTTTAAAAAGCACAAACACACACACACACACAAAAAAAAAATAAATAAATAATAATAAAAAAAAAAATAAAAAAATTAAATATATATATATATATATATAATTATTTTTTTTTTTTTTCTCAAAACAGAGAAATGCTCTAAGCAATATGAAAAGGACAAGCAGCAGCACGGCCCCAAAAACTAAACAAGCGAAGATGTTCAAATAATTGAAATGATTGTATACCAGTACTAGACGTGTCATTGCAAGCTGTTGCAACATTTGTGATACCTATAACACTGTTCTGCTTCACGATTGTTGGATAATAGCTTGCTTTTCAAAAACGTGAGCCCGTTTCGTTTTTATAAAAACGTAGACACCGTCTGAGATAAAAAAAAAAATTAAATAAAAAAAAAGTCTTAGCATTAGAGCTTAAGTGATCTAAACGCTCGTGTTGACGCTCGGCTTCTGACACGGCTGACGGAGGACGGTATTTAAATGAGGTATTAGAAAACCCTGTCTCTTCCCTAATCTGAGGCGAAGCCGCATACATTTCGACCGGGTGTGCATTATCTCCTTAAGTTCTTTAGCGGCTACCTGTCGTCGCTCCCCAATTGCCACTTGTCAGATACTCCGCACCTGATGCACCAGCTAATTGACCGTGAAGGTGACTAACCGAAAAGCTCACGGTACCAGCCCCCCTCACCATACTCAGCTGTCAAAACAGAGCCAAATCAGCCTAGCAAGAGATTTTTTGCAAGAGCTAAGCTGCTGAAGTAAGAAAGAGCTAAACCGAACTCTATGAAAGATTTTTTTTATTTATTTTGCAGGTAGTCAATGGTCTTTAAAAGTCTAAAATTGCATCAGTATGCTGTAAATTCAGACGTATACGTCTACACATGGCTCAAAAAAAGATGAGGCACAAGAACTCCATAGAGCTCTTAAAGCTCTTCTGGAGTTTTTAGCGTGATTGCCTCTTATAGCCATGAGCAAGCTTATTTAACCAAACAAACAGCCTGAAAAATCGGCGAGAAGTCCAAAGTCACGCAGCACACCGGCAATTTGGAATAAATCAGACCCGCTGTGAACAGCGGTGTAGATTACAATCAATTTATGTCACTCAAGCAGGGCAATATTGCTGCATCTGGTATTCATGGTTTTGGCGTCGATAAGCAATGCACAAGTTACCACTCACCCATCTATAGCGAAAATGCAATTTTCAGGAAGGAAGCACTTATCCATCAGGTCAGAAAGCAGAAGGTGAGCGACAGTTACGCCGCCTCCGAGACCCGGTGTATGGATCTCACCGACTGGGTCTTAATTGGTGAATTACTGTATGTCGGTGTAATTGGGTTTATTTATAAAACTGACTGCAAACTTAGTAACATTTATAATGCGGTTATTATCTTGGACAGGGTGGTGGAAGTGCACTCAGATAAAGAGATTCTTTGACTGCTTTCCAGCCTTTGGCATCAACAACTGCTCCACCCGAAGCTACAATTAGATCCAGTCTAGTAATTTGATTGGCCAAGTGATATTCCAAGAGTGCTATATATTTATTGTAAACAAAACTGGATTGTTCTACTGTGTGTATCATGTGAAATAATTTTTGTCCTAGTTGGACCATATTGGGCAACCCACTTAGGGCCTGTTACTGGGGTAAAATGCCGTGCACGTAGTCTAGACAGGCTTGAATGTGGGCTGGTTACGCACAAGTATAAGGGGCCACAACATGTCCACAGAATACTTTGGGTGTGGGCTTGCCCACAGAAAGCCCTCATAATGCATGGGGTAACCCAGTTGAGGCCACCCAACTGCCCCACAGTAAACCAACACAACACCCCTACAGCACAGAGGGCTAAAGGCCTTGCTCAAAGCCCTGAGAGTGGCAGCTTGGCGATTCCGGGGCTTGAATTCCTGCCCTTACTAACTTTGCAAATCTCCACGAGCAAACTTCTAAATCTAGTGGAAAGTCCTCCCAAAAAAGTGGAGGTTATTATGGGATACTCAGAAGGCGCATACCAGTCTCACATACCAACAAATCCTTACTGTCCATCAAGTCAGAACCCTATCGACCGTGCACCATTATTACCACACAATATCAACACGAAACTAGCAAGAATTAAAAAAATATCGATCTTAACCTGCTATACCGCACACCTGATGGTATTACGGCATGTCTGTCAGAAGTTATGATACGCTATTAAAAGCACTCCTGAAAAATCTACGTTCATGTTTGGAGAACTAGGCATACAGTTAGAAACAAACAGTTTTCAGTTCACGTGACGGACTCTAGTGGAAATCTTGTTTGCTGAGATTGCGCGTCAAGATAAAGCCACACGTCAGGCAATAAATTTGGGCATTTGGGACCTTCTATACAAAGCTTTCTGATGGAATAACACTGTGCACGCATAAAGGAGAGCAATCAGTCACCGCATCGCTTTTCTGACAGTCTTCAGTTAGGGGGCCTGGGGTAATCTCATTTCTTTCATCATCAAATATCAAATTTCTTTGCCTTATTGGCAAAGTGCTGCACTGACGGAATTACCGGCAGAGAAATTGTCCCAAAAATACAGCGGCCTGTTTTTATCCAGCTCTCTCCCGATGCTGAATGTCACCCTCTGATTCAGCTCCAGCTCCAGCTTTGAATATTAGACGCCGGTATTTTCCATCATAGAAATATCGCCAAACTGCAAAAAAACTGTACAGTAGACCAAGAAAAAAAGAAGAAAATCCCATGCCAGACTGTTTATTCGTATAATTCTGGCTACGGTGACTACTCCATCCTACTCCATGTGAACTTCAAGGACCATTAACTACGCGTAATTACACAACGTAAAATCTTTTACAGCTTTGGCTCAATGTAATATATTAGATTAGAGTTATTTAATTTGAGGGATCACTCGTTCATCACGCTAATAATGATCCGCTCGGAATCTATCGCCGCTGACAATCGGGTCTGTTTGTGCAAACCTTTTGGTGCTTCTCTTTTGTTTTATTTATTTTTTCTCCCCCAGCAACAATTTACATTTTTGGCATTTGGAAGACACCCTCATCCAGATTGACTGAGATTTATCTTGTTCATACAGCTGAGCAGCTAAGGGGTTAAGGACCTTCCTAAGGGGCCCCGGACTGGCAGCTTGGTGTGACTGGGATTTGAACTCTCAACCTTCAGATCCATAGTGCAATGCCATAATGACTAAGCTACCAAACTACCCCTTCCCGAAAATGCTCCCCACAACAAAAAATGCTAGCTGTGAAAGAAAACGCATAGTAAGCAAATTGATTAGCGTTCGACACCAATTCCGGAGGACGTGGCTAGATTTATCGGTGCGAAGATTGAAATCTGTGTCGCTTCAATGGGTTTGCAGTAGATGCTGCAGTAGCTTTAACACCACCTCATTATCACTCTCCGAACCTGTCAATGGAGTGGGGAGGTGAGAGAGGCATGCTCAAATCCCCCCGTCACATGTTCTTCCTCCTTTTCCCTTCGCACTTACACATTTAAGCTGTATCCTTAAAAAAATAAAAAAAAATCCTATTCTATGAAATTCATGGTTTACCAGATAGGCCATGCTTCATGGAGCAGCTGTCAGAGGTGGGTTTTTTGGCACTATTAAAGATGTCAATCAGCGTTTGGTTTCCTTTAAGCGTGTGGAAGGACAAGTCTTTCTTTTACAGTTCCTTCAAGAGAGTGACAGAAATACTTTTGTCTGGCAATCGTTTACTTGTAGCGTATTGATGTGTACGCGGTTTGATTTCAGCCCAAAGTCGATATGGGACAGCATGGTGGAGCAGCGAGTGGCATTCAATGCTTCAGTCCTGAGTGTGGAATTTTGCATTTTCCACTATTGGATTTTCTCCAGGTTCTTTTCGCTTCCCAGTGCATTCCTGGAGACTGTAGATTGGTCCTATGTGTCCATGAGTGTGTGAAATTGTATGCACAGTTCCCGGCTCCTGTCCGATGTTCTCCAGATCCACAATGGCATGTTTTGGCAAATCTCCAATGCTTTTGCAAGAATGCTTTCTTTGAATGTTGATGAATGTACAAGAAACTAAAATGTATGTGATGTAAGGGAAACACGGATCAGTGGCAGTAAGTGTACAACTGTAGTTTGAATCTGCGGATGTGGACAGTTGTTTGGGCGGCGCAACATCATAGTGAATTTGGGCTTAAAAAACAAACCAGGTTTACAGCCCACATGGGGGAAGATAGCAGCTCCTTTTGCATTCTCTTGTTGGCCTTGAAGGAGTAGAATCGCTTCCCTGATCATTGTATGGACACCTGAGGCTTTTTGCAGTTTTCCTGACCTTCCAGCATCAGCACTTGCTGACCATAGACTGAAAGTCAGTACAGAATATACTTTCATCTGATCATCCACCCTCTGTAGAGCCTGCCTGTCCTGCTTGCCCCTGGTACCAAACCAGGCTTCCCATCAGGATGCAGGTGTTGAAACTCTTCAGCACTCTAGAGGAAAGTCTAGGGAAAGGTGGTGAAGACCCTGATGGGCTTTGTTCATTCACCAGAGATTTAATGTGACACGATGGGACCAAAGTAACAAAAAAAAAAAGCTTCTACATGGACATCTTGATCAAATGGATAGCTCGAAGATTGAATGGCTTTAAAGTGGCAGTGTGTATGACTGTAAACAGTAGATGTTGGTACAAATCAGATATTCTTTAACCCTAAGACTGGCTCAGTGTGATCGCTGTCGGAACAACCTCTTGTAGTGCTTCTTTCTACTGCTGACCTGAATACAATTTGTACTAAAGGAGCTCCAGTGTTTCATCAGTGTTTCATCAACTGCTATTTATTATCCAGAATGGATTTGTGTCTTCTTCTTTGTGTCTTCTTATTGTGTCTACTGTGTCTTCTTTTCATCTCCAGTTCTGATGCTTCCTTCCGAGGATACCACCAAGCTGCTAATGCTACACATTTGTCATCCATCCATCCATCCATCCATCCATCCATCCATCATTTGCACTTTATAGTGCTTTAATTATTTCATATACATAAATGTGTTATCATCCATCCATCCATCCATCCATCCATCCACCCATCCACCCATTCACCCATTTTTTACAGTCTGTAGTGATTTAATTATTATTTCATATACATAAATGTATCATCCATCCATCCATCCATCTTTTGCACTTTATAGTGCTTTATTTCATATACATAAATGTGCATAATCATCCATCCATCCATCCATCCATCCATCCATCCACCCACAGTTCTGGTGCTTCCTTCCAAACATGTCACTGAGCTGCTAATGCTACACAAGCTGCCATCCATCTATTCATCCATCCATCCATCTTTTGTAGTCTATAGTTCATTAATTATTAGTTCAAAAGTGTATCTATCTATCTATCTATCTATCTATCTATCTATCTATCTATCTATCTATCTATCTATCTATCTATC